>SEYY01001029.1:77191-124691 GCA_009176605.1 Armadillidium nasatum
TTATTATTATTATTATTATTATTATTATTTCCTATTTCCTAGTTCCTTCCTTGAAGACCAGGAAAGTTTTATATAAAGATTTTACCTTCGCTCAAAATAATTAGTTTTTATATTGTCGTGAAACTTACATGATGTTGCCAGTAAAAAAAAAAATTTTTTTTAAAGTTCCAGCTATTAGACAAATATATCGCCATAATATTATTGGTCTCCAAAATTTATCGTGTGTGTGCGTGTGTGTGCGTGTTGGTGTGTATGTGTGTGTGTTACATCGTAAAAGGTTTTTCAAAACTGACCTGTCGGTCTTCAATATATACTACAAATTGTTAACATACACAACATAAACCTAATCTAAGACAAGAATTTATCAAAAGTGAGTTACTTCCTGTGAGCGTGTTTATTGTGTTAAGTATTTGTCCTTAATTTTTAATATTAGAGATGTAAAAAGAAGAATACATAACCCTGTAAAATTTAATAGCCAATTCTGGTCTCTGTGCCCTTAAAAGCAAGGCTTCTGCCTTTGGATAGTCTCTGTCCGTAAAGGCTACTTTCGCTTGACCAACTAAAACATCAGCGACTGATTCCGAATCATGAGTTTCGGCTACCCTCTGAGCACTTTCCCAGTCTTGTGCGTGGACATACCTTCAAATGATAAAAATAATGGTTCTAAATGAGGATTTATGATTATTTTAAATACATATATAGTTTTAATTTCAAGTGATGACTAACATAAGAACAGCTTCCTTTGGTTTTCCTGCTTTTATGAACTGTTCTTCAGCTTCCGGTATATTTTCCATCGTCTTCTAATGCCATTGCGTATTTGTAGTGGATTTCGGGGACTTTTTGTTTCATAGCAGTTCTGGCCAACTCGAAAGCAAAATCGAACTGTGATAGAAAAAGTTTTGAATAACAAGTTGCTAACCTACTACCAAATACAGAACTTTTACAGTAAAATATCAACAAAGCAAATTGAATCCCTATTTCAAAAATACACGATACTTTTAGTAGCTATAAAAGATAGATCTAAATTACCTGCAAATTTTCGCAACAGTAGTCAATACACTGTTCCAAAATACCAAACTTATTAAGAAGCTTAACTGCAGCCTCTCCACGTAAGGTTCTTGCCCAAAGAAATGCCACTTGTTTTGAAGCACCTGAACCACCTTCATCCTTAGCAACCTGTAAAACACAATAGGAGGGAAAATCATGTCAAATCTAAACATTAATTTATGGACTATAAAGAGGTAGTAGTTTACAATACAAATATTTAAACTTGCTTAACACTATAAGCTCAAATTTATAGTTTGAGGAATTTTGAATTTATAACATACCCTATGAGCCTCTTCCCACATATCAACAGTTCTGTACATGTTAACAGCTGCCTTCCAATCTCCTGCAGCTATATAATGTTTCTCTGCCTCTCTGTAGTTATTCTCTTGCTCCATTTCATTTGCCAAATGCATGTGCGTTGATTGCACCAAATCAGGATGATATTGCTTTACAAGGTTTATCATCTAAAAATGGGAAATTTTAGGTGTTAATATAAGGCCCTTAAGTGAAGTATTGTTTGTTTTTGTTTGTTCGTTTGTATGTTTGTATTGTTTGTTTGTTATCTTTTGTCAGGAGTATCGAAACAGACTATAAAATTCTGTAAAAGACTACGAAGGACTTCTGCCAATCGAGCAATATTTTTAAAAGTAAATTAAAATGAATGAATATATTATCTTTGGAAGAGTAATAGAAAACACAGCTCTCCTATCCTATGAAGAGCAAATATTGTCAGTATATATATATATATATATATATATATATATATATATATATATATATATATATATATATATATATATATATATATATATATATATATATATATATATATATATATATATATATATATATATATATATATATATACCTGGTCAAATTGCCTATGGTTCTTATACATAGTAATAGCCAAATCAGGTTCGTTGACAAAGACAAAAAGTTTTTCGGCTTGTCTGAGCTTTCCTTGTTGTTCCAATTGTTGCGCTTGTTTAACATACATCACGGCCACTTCGTCTTTGTTCATGTGCTTACTAGCAAGCTGGTGAGCTCTTTCCCACTCCCCTACCATAAAATACAATATATATATATATATATATATATATATATATATATATATATATATATATATATATATATATATATATATATATATATATATATATATATATATATATATATATATATATATATATATATATATATATATATATATATATATATATATTTCTTTTTGCTTTGTTTTCGAGAGCGGAAAGAAGAAGGGCATTTGTCGTCCCTCCAGGCAGGAAAAATACTGCCCTTCATGTCATTACGAGGTCAAAGCAGGTCAATCACTAGCCTAGAATGTTCGTGATACTCTCCCAAACATTATGACCTAGATGTGTTTGTGAGTACCTACGAGAGTAGTATGAATTTTGGGAGGCATCTATTGGGTAGCGATGGCTAAATTTAATTATACCACTAGTTGATATCAACAGGAAGTTATACAATTTTGAGTAGGTACTTTCAAGGTACCTACAGGAAGTATTGTATTTATTGTAGACACAGGAACTGATGTAATTTTCATTTCCTACAGATTCTACAAAATATTTTATTCTTATTTTTTAATTTTTCATCATAAAAGAGACAAGTGTTCTTCAGTTCATTTTCACAGAAGTTACATTTATTGGTATATAGATAATATAAAGCATTACTATATATATATATATATATATATATATATATATATATATATATATATATATATATATATATATATATATATATATATATATATATATATATATATATATATATATATATATATATACCTGCTTGATTGTACATCTCAATTGCTTCCTTATACATGTGACCTCTCACATAGAATTTCTCTGCTGATTTCAAATCGTTGAGAGAGGCATAATGCTGAGCAAGTTTCATGAGATGAGGTGCCAGTGCCTCCTCGTCATCAATGACCTTAAAGTGAAATTTAAAATTAATTAATTAAGTAAAATTAATAAAAAAATAAAATAAATTTTTTTTTTTAAATTATACATTAAGCTTTATCGACGTATCTACAATATTTATGGTTTTTTTATTACTGCAAAAATTATTTTAGAGAGAGAGAGAGAGAGAGAGAGAGAGAGAGAGAGAGAGAGAGAGAGAGAGAGAGAGAGAGAGAGAGAGAGAGAGAGAGAGAGAGATACCTCGCAGATTTGGTTGGCCTTCTTCCATTGCCTAGCCGCAATGGCCGCTTCTAAAGCTTTGAGATTATGTCCAGCCTCGATATAATGGCTTATCGCTGCGTCGGGTTGTTTGCTTAAAACCAGTTCATCACCCCATTCCTCTTCCAGACGAACTACCTCTGTATATATATATATATATATATATATATTATATATATATATATATATATATATATATATATATATATATATATATATATATATATATATATATATATATATATATATATATTCCTAGATCAAGGAATTGTTCAGGCTTCTCATTAGGGAAAGGAAATCGGTAGTGGAGCTACAAAAAGTGTAAATATCTTCAGGTAGCGGCTCGCTAAGCCTCTCCAACCCCATAACTCGAACTCTTATTCAAGAGATTGAAAAATGCCAAGCTTGTTTCCCTTGATAGACAGGATAGACATGCAGATCTAACAACATAGTTGTACAGGTCTGTGGGTACGTCCACACTGGAGGTAAATCTGCCGCAGAAAGTAAATTGGTTTGAATCAGTTCTAGTGTATACATTACGGCTCAGCATAATGGCGTAGTAAAAGTATTTAAAATTTATATTATATTTATTATAAGGTAAATTTTTTACGTGTTAAAAATGCCCGCCATATTTAAAATACTATTGGATTTATAGATATAACGCTTCTCACAATCAGCTGTCGACATTACGTCTGGTGTGGACGCTACCTCAATCTTTTTTCCCGTCGAATTGTTGCGTCACTCTCTTTATACATATCGCTATTACAACGGACGCTGCTCTTTTGAACTATCACTTCGCATACCTCCTCCATTGAGAAGAGCTCGTGCTACACGCCTCTCTACACATTCTCATTCTTTTTCTGTCCAACTCTCTGACCCCAGACTTAACCGCTATGCTCAATTTTGCATGTACTCTTCTAGTAACGTTTTGAATACACTCCCTTTCCAACTTCCTTCGACTTGTACACTTTCAAACACCGTGTATCTGAACATGTCGGTCTTTAACAACCAGGATCCGTTATTTTCCCAACTCCGGTGGAAATGAGTAGACATCTGGCCTTTGCCCACCGGAAGAGATAAAAAATAAATAAATATATATTCATATTTACCATTAGGAAATTGGTATCTGGCTAGCTCAACAGCTCTTGAATACACATTGCCTTTCCTATAACTCTGCAGGGCTTCTCTGGAAAGGCCGACTTTTTCGTAGAGTTCACCAGCTCTTTCGAAAAGTTCTGCCTTCAGAAGCGCATCGGCAACAGTGGATACTAATTCTGAATCATTTTGAAGATCTATGTTTGTAGCAATGATACTGAAACAAAAAAATATTGAATTAGAAAGATATCTGTGATACATTGTACTCAAATTCTTTATATTATAATAACGTGTTACCTCCAAAACCATTTAATACTAATGAGAGACAGGAACATATTGAGGATCCTGAATGAGGAATGGTGGAGTCCTAAATTAATAATTGGAGTTAAATGTCTCACAATAAGTTTAGATTCATTCTTTATATTGTTAAATTTATTTGACTTTTAAACTAATAAAATAGTCTTGAGATATCAAAATTAAATTTTTGCTTCTATCAGCATAATGACGTAACTCTTACGTTGCAGCTTTTGCAGGTCTTCCTGCTGACAAATAAAGACTAATGGCGCCCAATGGATTTCCTTCTTTTTCCTTAATTTCACCAGCGTGTCCTTCTTGATGAGTATCAAGCAACCACTGCATGTGCAACTTCTTTAAATTTTCTACGTCAGCATGACCTTTCATTTCGGCCAGTTCGACAGCTGCAGGTTAGGGAGTTAAGTTTATTAACAAAGCTAAATGGTAAATTTAAACATGCTGGGAGTGCTGGATTCAGTAGGTTATATGTCATTGCTATTTTATTAAACAAATACTGTTTTTACTAAATATGAGAATTCTATATATTAAGCACAGTTCTATATTGTTTTATATATAAACTAAACCATATTTTCTTTTGGACTTCATTATACGTAATAATATGTTAAGAATATGATAGAGACCAACCCTCATCCCATTTATGAAGACTTTGATACATGTTCATGGCGGCATCCAAATCATTATTATCAATTAAAACGCCTTCTGCAGTTTTGAATTGCTTATTCAGAATGGCCAATTTGGCTTGAACTTCAAAGTTGTCGAATTCCGTCCTCTCCTATTTAAAAAAATAAAAATAGATTAAAATTAAAATTTATTATTAATATTCTTATCTTAAATTTAAAAATATTTGTAATAAACTAAATGGAATAATATTGTCAATACAACTTTAGGCTCATCGGCATACTATTACCAGTTCCTATTTGAATCTTTTCCCTAATAGCATTTATCTCCTGCAAGTAGCGAACTTTGGCAACATCTCCCAGGGCAGCGAAACATCTTTCGGCGATAAAAAGGCGGTTTTCTTCTATCGATAACTTCGCCAAAGTACGCCACATAGATTCAGATTCTGGGGTGAATGGCAACGTCTGTCAGAGCGAAAAGGAAAGGGGCCAATGATATATATATATATAATATATATATATATATATATATATATATATATATATATATATATATATATATATATATATATATATATATATATATATATATATATCTTTTGTTCAATTGCTTGTTTAATAAATACAAAGACCTCGAGTTCCAGAGATTCACGAACCCACAGACCCACCCAGAGACTCACAGACGAAGATCACAAAACCCAGAGACCCAAGACACAGACACTACAGATTCTAGAAATACAAAACTCAGAGACCCTAGACTTAGAGACCCAAAGACCACAAGACCCAGATACCCCTGATTAAGAAACCCCCCACTCAGAGACTCCGGACCTAGAGACAACAAAATCCAGAGACCTGTGACCAAGAGATCCTTAACTCAGACCTAACAAAGCCCAGAGATCCCTGACCCAGACGTAACAAACTCCAGGGACTCCTGATCCAGAGACAACAAAATCCAGAGACCTGTGACCAAGAGATCCCTGACCCAGACACAACAAAATCCAGACATCTATGACCCAGGGATCCCTGACCCAGAGACAACGAGACCTCCTCATAATTATTACATCATCATGAAAATGATTTACTAACCTCTAAATAATTCATTGCCCTTAAATAATCACCATCGTCAATTGCAGTTCGAAATTCTATAAGTCCTTCGTCCAAGGCGTATGATAATTCTTGGTGACCATCTTGGACGATTACCTATATATATATATATATATATATATATATATATATATATATATATATATATATATATATATATATATATATATATATATATATATATATATATATATATATATATATATAGAGAGAGAGAGAGAGAGAGAGAGAGAGAGAGAGAGAGAGAGAGAGAGAGAGGGGAAGGAGGGAAGGAGAGAGAGAGAATAATAATACAAACTATTTCATTATTGATTGTATTAAACATCTTACCTCAGTTCTCCCATCAGCTCTTTCAATGTCTATGATTTCTCCTTTTATTGGGAATGCCGTTTTTCGTTCAGGGTTGTCAATGTTGTACCAAATGCATAACTGATCTCTACTCTGAGCAACAACTACGTCACTACCTGGAACCCACTGGTTTGAATACAAACAAAAGAAAAACTCAATTTAGAATGGAATATGATTCCATCAGTTACAATTTAGGAACTTTGTTGCAAGAAGGATAAGTGATATAGTTTAGTAATTTTGATTTAAATACAGGTTTAGACAATAATAATAACAAACTGCAAATTTATAGATAAAATATCCAGAATTAATTAATGGTTGGTGGAATCATAAATTTTATATTATTCTTGAAAGTATAGAATATTTTTTTTTATTATAGATACAATTTGACTGCATCTTTTTTATAGCACATAGTTACTTTTTTTAAACGCCATTTTAACGCCATTTTCATCTAAGTTTGCTAAAATGTGTAATAAACTTATCAAAGAAAAAAAAATCTTGCCTGGACGAATGTAGAATAGCTTAACATATGAATTTTCTGGAGGGTTTCAATGTCAATGAGAATGAGTCGCAATTTCTTATCCCTAAATAATAACTTCTGTCCAGTTTCATTTAATTCAAGCCAATCAATGCGTGAATCATGGTTTATTTGTCCCAAATTCACTCCCATCAAAAGATCTCCTATAAAATAAGGCGAACAATAGTAAAAAATCCTAATTGTTTTTCTATAGTAGATAATAGGAGTACCTAAGAGAGAGAGAGAGAGAGAGAGAGAGAGAGAGAGAGAGAGAGAGAGAGAGAGAGAGAGAGAGAGAGAAACAATGGAGAATAATAGAGGAAAAAATTGCCAAAGACCAATAATAAATGAAAGAAATTTCCAACAAGATTGATGACTATCAAATTTAAAATGGGAAATAAGAAGACATGTTTGAAATTTAAGTACTATACGTACTTAAACAAATGGTTTTGAGATCCAGAAGGTACGCCATCTTTTTACTCTCATCAACGCCCCTTTGAGGCCTTTCATTAAGTCGAACGCTAATCAAGTGAGGGTTCATAAATTCTGTCCTGTGGGAAAAATTAACGAGGTTATTCGTATAAACAAAGTTTACTAAAATTATTATTATAATTTATCATAATTTACTTAATTATTATTATAATTAACTTTACTATAATTATATAAAATTTGGTATAAAATTCAAACAATTCAGACACAGTTACTAAAATAATAATAATAAAAAAGATTGTTATAATAATCGTCATATATTAGTCATGTCGTTACCGTGGCTTAACGGTAGAGTGAATGACTAACATGTTTGAAGGTGCTGGTTCGATCCCTCGTACGAATTTTAGGAAGAAAATTCCCCTCCTAAAAGGCAATGACCGTGAGCTGGGAACTTTTTTTTTAACAAATAAATAAATAAAACTTGCTGAATCATTTTGGGAACTTTTTGTAACAAATAAAACTAAATAAAATAAATAAATAACAAATAAATAAATAAATAATAAATAAAAATACAACTTACTAAATCATATTGAACTGCATAGAATGTATGGATTATTAATTTTTCTGTTTTCAAAACTTTGAATGAAAAATTAATTCATTTAATTTATAGGACTAAATAATGATAATAATAATAATAATAAAGCAAAATATTATTAAAAGTATTATCTAATATCATATTATATTATTAAATATTAGAAACAAAAAAATAATTATTAATTAAAACCTGAACACCTTTCATTTTGGGTTTTCTGAAATTCAGTTCTAAAGAATATAAATTTTAGCAAACAAGTATAGTGTCCTAATAAGAAGAGAAATAAATGTAGGATTTACCTTACGGATTCCAAAATTTCGTTATTTCCGTACTCGACGAGAGAAAGTTCTCCTGCTCTGAAAATCATGCACACATTCTCATTATCGAAGTAAAATTTTTCTTCTACTCCTTCTGACATCCATTGGACTTCACTCAGAAGATTTTTGTGTAAATCTCCCAAGAGCAAAGTTTCTGTTGTTCTGGCTACAAGATAACGATCCTTTCCTTAAGTATAAAAAAAATTAAACACAAAATGGATAAAGATTTATAGTTCGTAAAACTGATGAAGAAATTAAACAAGATGAATGAAAATATAGAATTCGTAAACTTGATATTAAAGCCTTAAACATTAAACAAAGTTGTAAGTTCGTATTAAAAAAATTCATAATGATATTTTTAAATTAAATAAAACTGATTAAAAGCTAATAAGATTAAACTTAATAGGAAATTAGTTTAAAAAAATAGTTCATTAAAGGTTTGAAAAAAACAGGTAACGGATGGCTGAAAAACTACTAATTTTATACCCATTATTCTAACGTCATGAATTTCAAATCCATATTGCGATCTCAGTATTACACCTCTGCTGCCGTGAGGACCTGTTCCTGATAAAGGTTTGACAAGTACTTGTGAAGGACCTACATAAGTCATCTCCCATTTGTTCTTCCAAACTGATCGTCTTATTTTCCAAAGCGTCAAAAAATAAAATAAGTTAAATAAACAAAAATTATACCAAATATGTTACAATTTAAATGACGTCTTAGAAATAAATGAGTAATTTTTATTACCTCAGAACTGAATCAAAGAGTTCGACTGCTCCACACAAATAAGTTAAATAAACATAAATTATACCAAATATGTTCCAATTTAAATGACGTCTTAGAAACAAATGAGTAATTTTTATTACCTCAGAACTGAATCAAAGAGTTCGACTGCTCCACACAAAGTGCCACATACCACTCGAGAACCATCCCTTTTCCAAGCTAAGGGCAGTTATTGTGTATATACCTTGAAATTCTTTGGAGGGTTTTTCTTCCCACATTCCTTTACTAGAGTTAAAGTCGAAAACTCTCAACCTGAATATAAATATATGAGACTGAGGGAATGCACAGTAAATAGTATTATTTAAACGAGCATTATCTATTAAAATTAAATAAGGCATTTACAAAGGGTGAATTCAATGGTTTATACCTATCGTAACTGCCAACGACAACCGCTTGTCCACTCGGACTGCAGGCAATGGTGGTGAATTCTCTTTCCGTTGCATCTCTACTGAAATCAAATTGTTGTTCGATTTTTCCGTTCCTCGAATACATCACAATTCTTTTGTCGCTACCACCAATTACAACGCCGGTGTTGGTCCAACAAAGGGCATAAGGAGGTACCGGATGAGATATTATTTTACCCTGAGGGTCGGATGTTGGATCCTCAGCGATATAAAACCTAACTACTGACCCATCCGCATGACCTGATAGGAAACCTGTTCCGCGTAAACTGTTGCATAAAATCAAAATTCATTAAAATTTTATATTTAAAATTAATTTCAAAATAATGTACAAATAATTAATTTAAAAAAAAAAATTCAAAAAATCTAAATAGATGTTAAAATATTAAGGAATATACGTTTGAAATTAAAATATTTTAAACAGTTCTTCAACTAAATTATTATTATTATTATTATTATTATTATTATTATTATTATTATTATTATTATTATTATTATTATTATTATTATTATTATTATTATTATTATTATTATTATTATTATTATTTTTATTATTATTAGTAGTAGTAGTAATAGTAGTAATAATAATAGCAATAGAATTAGTAGAGGTATTAGTAGTACTTATTAGTTATTATTATTATTCTTTATTTATTTATTTTTTGCCAAAATCCTTTTATTATTTATTTTTAATGTGACTCTACTGAAATAAAACGTATTATAATAATAATAAATTGTATATTACATAATTTAGAGACAATATCTTAAACCCCTCCTCCTTACACTAGCAACAGTTTTGTATGAAACCCTTTCATAAATGCTCGTATTATCAGAAATGCCAAAAAAAAAAAAAAATTAATAAAAAAAATAAATAAATAAATAAATAAAAATAAAAAATTTGAAATTGTTGCAAAATTTCAGTAGCAACCAAATTTATCTTAATTGTTATTTTAATTTGTACACATAAATAAGTATATAATAAAACCAAATCATTTCTTGCTATTCCTGAAATCCCTGACGACTTTCCGACAAAAAAAGTCGCTAATGTACTAGCCTCAACCAAAGTAAACTTTGCCTGAACCTTACTTTGGAGCAAGAGACACCACATAAGAATCTGTCTGATATAAAGTCTGTGACTTGTTTGTCTTGATGTTCGCAGCTCGAACCTTTCCTTCTAGAAGCCCAAATATGATTGGACCTTCGAAGGGCCATGTTAAGCATGTCACTTGACTTGATTGTACAAATTTATTGCAAATAACTTTCTTCTCACCCCTGTGAATAAAGTAAATATTAAAGATTATTTAATTATCTAATAAATAGATAAAAACATTAAATAATAAATATTTACAGAATAAATACATATATAAGCGTTAAATATTAAAGATTATATTTTGTTACCTAATACAAAAATAGATCTATAAAGAGTGCATATTAAAGATTATATTTAATTACCGAGTAAAAAGATCTGTAAACATTAAACAGAAAAGATTACTTATTAAAGATCTATAAACAATAAATACCAATGGTATTTATTTACAGATCAAATATATCTATAACAATAAATATTAAATATTTAGTATCCTAATGCATAAATAGATCTATAAGCAGTAAATATTTAAGATTACATTTAATTACCGAATAAAAAGATCTATAAACATTAAATAGAAAAGATTATGTATTTGCAGAATAAATAGATCTATAAAAATATTAAATATTTAGTCACCTAATGCATAAATAGATCAATAAACAGTAAATATTAAAGATTACAATTAATTACCGAATAAAAAGATCTGTAAACCTTAAGTAGAAAAGATTATTCATTTGCAGAATAAATAGATCTATAAACGGTATTTATTAAAGATATTTAGTTACCTAATACATAAATAGATCTATAAGAGTAAATATTAAAGATTATAATTTATTACCTAATAAATAAATCTATAAACATTAAATAGAGAAGATTATCTATTTGCAGAATAAATAGATCTATAAACGGTAAATATTAAAGATTATATTTTGTTACCTAATACATTAATAGATCTATAAACAGTAAATATTAAAGATTATATTTACTTACAGAATAAAAAGATCTCTAAACAGTAAATATTAAAGATTATTTAATTACCTAGTGAATAGATCTGTAAACAGTAAATATCAAATATTATATTTAATTACCGAATAAAAATATATGTAAGAAGTAAATATTAAAGATTTTTTATTTACCCAATGAAATAGGTCCTATAAACAGTAAATATTAAAAATTTAATTTTGGAATAAATAGATCTATAAACAATGAATATAAAAGATTATTTACAGAATAAATGAATATATAAAAATATTTTTGTAATTTAAAATTGATTATAAAATTAGATGAATTTCCTATTATATTAATAAGCAAATAATATATTATTTATATTTAATCTTGAGGACAATAAAAATACATATATTCACAATAAATATATATATATATATATATATATATATATATATATATATATATATATATATATATATATATATATATATATATATATATATATATATATATATATATATATATATATATATATATATATATTCCTTACCTTTAATGCTAAAAAATTCATTAAAACCTGGAAAAATTCCTCAAAAACTTTCCATTCCAATAGAATTTTACTCAAAAAAAAAAAAAAAATAATAATAAATAAATAAATAAAAAACAACAACAACAACAACTTACCAATCCTCTCCAATTCGATAGACGTAAATTATATTGTCTGACTGACCAATGGCAATTTTTGTACTATCTGGCGAAAAAGCAATTGCTTTTATGATATAACTTTTCTTGCCGTACTGTAAATATATATATATATATATATATATATATATATATATATATATATATATATATATATATATATATATATATATATATATATATATATATATATATATATATATATATATATATATATATATATATATATATATGTATATATATATATATTATTACCTCTGGTGGGCAAAGGCTGGAGACCTACTAAATTACCACCAGAGTTAGGGAACAAGTCAGAAATCAGGTCAGTTTAAAGGGCCGACATGTTCCGATACAAGGCGTTTAAAGGTGTGCAAATCATAGGAAATTGGTAAAATAGATGAAGGGAGTGTGTTCCAGACTTTACCAGTAGAGTACATGTTACATTGAGCATAGCGGTTAAGTCTGGAGTAGGAGAGTTGAACAGAGAAAGGATGAGAGTGTGCAGAAAGGCAGGTCGCACGAGCTCTTCTCAATGGAGGAGATATGCGACGGGAGAGTTCAGAAGAGCAGTGTTCACTTGTAATAGCTTTTTAGTATAGAGAGAGTGACGCAACAGTTCGACGCGCAGAAAGGGACTGGAGAGAATTAATGAGAGCAAAAGAGTTGAGAAGACGAAAAGCTCTAGACTCCACCTTTTCAAGGAGAGCTGTGTGAGTTGAACTACTTCTGTAAATAGCAAGCAACTGGGGTTGAGTGGAGAAATTCTGAAGGCCCCTCAGAACACCTAACCTCTTAGAAGCTTGTTTAGAGAGAGAAATAATGTGATCTTTCAGCGAGAAAAAGAAAGGCCGATAATATTAAGGAGAGATGAAGGTTTGAGTTGTGCGTTTTCAAAGAAGATATCATAGTTGTGTGGAATATTATGTCGAGTAGAGAGAGAGAGAGAAATTGAGTTTTTGATGTATTGAAAACGACCATGTTTTCTCTTTATATATATATATATATATATATATATATATATATATATATATATATATATATATATATATATATATATATATATATATATATATATATATATATATATATATATATATATATATATTCTTATGAATAATACCAAACACTTCTTTTCAGACAGTTTGGTAATGTGGGAAATTATCTAACTGGAATAGCCACGGTTGCTTTGAAATCTGAATAGTTGAAATCTGACTAACTACAGTGATTGATACCATAAATAATATATGCAACTTTTGAAATGAGTTCATTTTCTTATCCTCTCTTTCCAGTTATTTATCTAAGCCCCGCATAAGCCTATATATAGTTTACGATTTTATGGTTTGTTGCAAATAATAATGGCCAGTGGTTTTATGGCTTATTATTCAAAGTCTCTTTTCAAGTTATTGCAAAATTAATTTAATCGTCTTCGTAAACAAGAAGTTCCCTGAGATTAGCCATGTCATTTAAATTGACATGGTGTTCGTAATTCGCTTTCACTACCATTAATATTTCAAACTTTGAGTTTCATCCTCAATCAGCAGTTGATTCTTTAATTCATATTACTGTCTCTTCTTTAAAAAAGCTTTACTTGGTCACTAAAAATTGTGGTTGAAGCTTCGCGATTGTTCTAATCATGATTTATGTACCTATCGTAACAGAGATTAATATGAGGTGCTTCAAAGGTACCAATATTTCAAAGGTGTTACCTTTAAATGGATGCGTTGATTATGGCCGTTACTTTCCTTTTCCTCACTACACTTCCCCATTTCCTATTTTCTTTCTATTTGTCGGAGTTTTGCGGCACTTATAATGATGAAGCTGTCCATTAGTTTTGTAATTCGATTTTCTGATGAGCCTGCAAATACTGGATATTGAAATGTAGTTCACGTAATTCGATTTTCTGGTGATCCTACGAATACTGGACATTGAAATGTAGTTCACAAGTTGCGTTTTATTCATAAAGAGGGTAACGAAGAGTTTATCAGACGTGTGTGAATTTTGAAAATTTAAATCTTAGTGTTGTAGTGGCATTGGAGTTTAACAAAACCTATCGTCATTTGCTTTAACTAATGTACGAGCAACTTTCCAAAAAAAATTAAGTTGATTTACCATATAAATATCCTCCTAACATAATTCTCTGCTCGTATAATGGTAGACAAAAAGAGGTTGACAATATTTTCTTCCCACACAACAAATCAAACAAGACTGTCATTATATTTTAGCATAGGAAAAACGGGTCATATTAACTAGAGCTGAATTCACAGTTTTCCCATTTTTTAATTAAACAACATCAAAATGACATCCTGAGTTATTCTAGATCAGGAGTTCCAAAACCTTTCTTTGCTTGTGGATCCCCTGAGTCCTAACTTATAATATTATATATTTATAATATTTTATCATGGACCCTCTAGTTCATAATATGGACCCCCGAAATAACATTTTCTCTTGAAGAACCCTTCAAAGCTTCTGTGCTCCCCTAGGGGTCCATGTGGTCCTCTAGGGCACAAGTGGTCTCCTGGGAGTTCATGTGGTACCCTGGGATTCCATGTAGTCCCCTTGGGGTTCATGTAGTCCTCTAGGGCCCAAGTGGTACCCTGGGGGTCTATGTGATCCCTGGGGATCCAAGTAGTCCCCTGGGAGTCCATGTGGACTCCCAGTTGTGAAACGCTGCTCTAAATTCTTTAACTAAATCTTCTTCTCGAAACATACATAACTGACCTTTCCTGAGAAGACCCTTCTGAGAAGACCTTTCTTTCATATCTTTTTTTTTTAATATATAATTGGGATATTGTAAAATATACCGTGGTATAACGGTAGAATGATCGTCTGATTAACTCGAGTGCATCAAGACGCTGGTTCGATCGCTGGGAGGATCCTAGAAAGAAACTTATTAGAAAATTTCCTTCTTCAAATACGGCAAAACCTGTGCGAGGTGCCAACGTTATATATATATATATATATATATATATATATATATATATATATATATATATATATATATATATATATATATATATATATATATATATATATATATATATATATATATATATATATATATATATATATATATATATATATATATATATATATATATATATATATATATATATATATATATATATATATATATATATATATATATATATTTTTTTTTTTTTTATTATTAAATAAAATAAAAACAAACAAATTTTTTACACACACACACACACACACACACACACACACACACACACACATACACACACACATATATATATATAATATATATATATATATATATATATATATATATATATATATATATATATATATATATATATATATATATATATATATATATATATATATATATATAATATATATTATATATATATATATATATATATATATATATATATATATATATATAATATATATATATATATATATATATATATATATATATATATATATATATATATATATATATATATATATATATATATATATATATATATATATATATATATATATATACCTTAGAGTCTGCCGGCTTTGTAGAAAATTTATCTCTTCTCTCTCCTTGTTCATCAAATAAAATTATGACTCTATCAGCTGTTGCAACTGCCAATTTAAAGTTATTTGGAGCCCAAGCCAATGTTGTTATTTTTGCAGCTCCATCCTAAGAGATAAAGAGAGAGAGAGAGAGAGAGAGAGAGAGAGAGAGAGAGAGAGAGAGAGAGAGAGAGAGAGAGAGAGAGAGAGAGAGAGAGAGAGAGAGAGAGATCAAAGTCTGTTAAAATTTACATAAACTTATAATCTAATTTTAAAATCAATAATATATATATATATATATATATATATATATATATATATATATATATATATATATATATATATATATATATATATATATATATATATATATATATATATATATATATATATATATATATATATATATATATATATATATAATGACCTGAGGAGGTAATATATTTTTTAAATATTTGATATTCATGATCAAAATTTAAATTTTATAGATGTGATATTTGAATTTAAAAAAACATTATTATATATTCAGCTTTTAATTGACACTCTTTTATATATATATATATATATATATATATATATATATATATATATATATATATATATATATATATATATATATATATATATATATATATATATATATATGAATAACCTAATGGCCGAATAAGAAAGTTACAAAAATGGAAATAAGAATACTGCCAACTAAGATTGCTGAAATGAAATGTAAACAAACTGGTTACCATGGTAACGATAATCAACATAGTTCTTTATATATATATATATATATATATATATATATATATATATATATATATATATATATATATATATATATATATATATATATATATATATATATATATATATATATATATATATATATATATATATATATTATATATATATATATATATATATATATATATATATATATATATATATATATATATATATATATATATATATATATATATATATATATATATATATATATATATATATATATATATATATATATATATATTGTTTTGTTAAGTAGATTTCTCTCACACTGGTTATACCGAATGCGAAATAATGATACGAATTATAATAATTATAGAGAATATAAAAGAAAGTTATATCTAAATTATAAAAATAATTACATATTCAAAATAAAATTTTAGGTAGAAAATGTTTATGTGTGTGTGTGTGTATGTGCGTGTGTGTGTATGTGTGTGTGTGTGTGTGTGTGTGTGTGTGTGTGTGTGTGTGAGAGAGAGAGAGAGAGAGAGAGAGAGAGAGAGAGAGAGAGAGAGAGAGAGAGAGCTGTGTACGACTGTGAACGTTAATACGTTAGACCAGCGTTTCCCAACAGGGAGTCACATTGATCCCAGGGAACCACAGAAACTTTTGAGGGATCCTCAAGGAAAATATATTACTTCGGGGGTCCATAATATGAGCTAAGCCTAAGCTATTTGAGTACATTGGGGCTCACATAAGTAAAGTTAGGAACCCAGGGGTTCCTGGGGAGTCCGCATACGTAAGGCTACGACTCAGGGGATCAATAAGTGAAAATTGACAAAATTGACACTATATATATATATATATATATATATATATATATATATATATATATATATATATATATATATATATATATATATATATATATATATATATATATATATATATATATATATATATATATAAAATTTTTTTTAAAAACACTAAAAATTCTTTTCTTCAGTAAAAAAAAAAAAAAAAAAAAAAAAAAAAAAAAAAAAGCAATAATCTCCCTGGTTCGTTTTCCTCACTCTCTTCCTGGCCTTTTGCAAAAAAAAGGAAAAAATCCAATATATCTTAAATTTGCTTTTCTTCATTTTTCTCTTTTCTACTAAAAATGAACTTTTCACTAGAAGCTTTTTATTATTATTTTTTTTTTATCTAATTCCACTCTAGAATGTTTTGTGGATATTTGCTCTGTTTTCTATACCCTTCTGGCTTATAACGCTGATTTTAATTATGTGACTTCTCCTCTCCTTCATCATAACACTAAGAATCTTTCATGGTTCTCAAGACTTGTGCTTCTGAACTTGCACCTTTCTTTGGTAAACTATTTTGTATGTGCCTCTTCGATCACTTCAACTTTTCTTTCCTGCTGGAAACATGTGATAATTCAGTCGATGTTGGCAATAAGACATCTCTCTCAACTCTTTTTATATCACCCTCTTGCTTTAACCTCTGTTTTATCCAAAATTTCCGAATCCATGTCCTAAGCAGTAAGATTTAGAAACATCTTAATTATTATAACCTTATCTCAGATCGTCAGTATAGCTTCAATAAAGTCGAGCGTTCTATTGGTGATCTTCTTTCCTTTCTTTCGATCGAACTCCTGGTCATCTGCTCCCTGTTATTTTGTAATTTCTTTTCTGTGGTGCTAGACAAATGACAGCTCTCAATAGGATCTCTCATAGATCTTCGATATCTAAATTTCCGTCTTTCGTTTGCATTCTCTTTGATTTCCTTTCTGATCGTTCTGTAGTAGTGAATGTAGACTGCATGCCACTGTTCACTCTTCAATCTTTTAAATATATCAATATCAGTGTTCCAAAGTTCAGTTCTTTCCCCAAGTACTCTTTTATTTTTTTTAAAATAATGGCCTTCAATCTTTCGTTTTATTCTCTTTCTGCTCAGATGTCGACGACTCCAACACCCTACACAATTCCTTTCACTTCGAAAAATCCTCTACCCAACTTCAAGTATTTGACGTTAAGAGGGTGGTTTTGGAGAAAGGGTTCTCTTTTTCTTTCTCATATCTCTTACTACTGAAGAGAAAACTGAAATTTACTTCTTGAAATCTCATAATGTGCATATTCAAGCACAAAAAACTGCTACGCCTATTAGATCCAATCCAAAATAAGGCAGTCCGTATAGCTTCAGGAAAATTGCATTTTATCAACCAAGATATGATTCTCGAATTTGAAAATAATGTAATGTCGCTCTCCTACGGAGTGGAGTAAATACATAATGAGCACCAGCATCCTTCGCTTCCAAACTCTTACACCATCTGGGCTGATTCTAATTTGAAGAGAGTTAACTCAGATTCCTCTATATGAAAGCCAATTGCAAAAGATGTACACAGCATTCTCAACCATATAATTTGCGATACTCTCAAATCGTCCTGTATCGGTAGTTGTCAATTGAGCAACTTCCTTTTTCTTGTAAATTGTGGTGTTCTTCAAGGTTATGTTTTATATGATATTCTATTCCCATGTTTTCAGAACGACGACATTACTTTGTTGCTTTTCTAACGCTATCTATTATTATTATTATTATTATTATTATTATTATTATTATTATTATTATTATTATTATTATTATTATTATTATTATTATTATTATTATTATTATTATTATTATTAGTAGTAGTAGTAGTAGTAGTAGTAGTAGTAGTAGTAGTAGTAGTATTCATTATCTGAGTCTTCCTACTTGAACTCATTTCCCATCATTGTGTCGTATATAAAGTTTCCTCTTGACTTCAGCTTCCCGATCCTCTTCTTGCTGATCTGGAAAGGCGGATATCTCGCTAACTGCCATGAAGACGAATAGTTAATGAAAGTCAGCGAGTCTATAAAAGTTTTTGTTGAAGAAAGAAGGCAGCGGAATTCTAATCAAGAAATTTTTGAAATTTGAAGTCGGGAAAGTATTTATGTCAGAAATTAAAAGGCAAAGAATTATGTTCACAAAAAAATACTATTTAGGTTTAAGAAATATTTTAAAAATCAAAACTAAATAATTATAGAAAATACTTATTAAACCAAAATGCTTTATAAATTTAAGTTAAAATAGTTTATACTTTTTAAATTATCTGATTTCGGTACTTTATAGATTTACTCTAGTTTTTGTTTGGTTTCGTTACTTATTTAAATTTTATTAATGGTAGAGCGTGTTAGTCAATTATTCTCTAAATTATATAAAGGTTTACCCTTTTATATGAGTTATGAATATAAGAATATAGGTGAGGACGAAATTTTTTGTGTGGGAGTATGTTTCGAGAAATAAAATCGATGAAAAATAGGTTATAAAACTATTTTAGTTTAGTAGTCAAGAGAATAGCATATAGACCGTGTCAATAGTAAGAGTGATTTTCAAATCTGCTTTACTACAAGGGTTTATTTTTCGTTTTGAGATCCATAGAAGTGTATATACTCTATTATTATTATTATTATTATTATTATTATTATTATTATTATTATTATTATTATTATTATTATTATTATTATTATTATTATTATTATTATTATACTTCTAACTTATGGGAACATTCAGGATCAACCACAATATTTAGGATGACCACATTTCTATCCATTAGACCTTCTAACGATATCCCAGTATTGTTCTCAACATGCTTGGCATTCTTTTACTACCAACATAGGACTACTCAGTTACATGGTAGAAACCTGAAATAGAAGTTTTTCTAGATGTTAAATTTTTATTTTTTATTTTTTTCATACTCTTGTGGTTCCAACAATGATTGTAACAATCTCAGTCCTGTCTATATTTCAGATTCTTTCTTCATATTTTAATCTTTTATATCCAAATTCTTTTTCTCTTTCATAAACTGATACACCCTATTCCAAGAGACTCCAACCTTTATAACCCAGGATCTTGTTTATTGTGAATGACGAAGTATGGTTTGTTATTTTCTAACATTTGTTGAGGATATGGGATATTTTAATTCTAAAATATTTGGATTTTGTTATTTTCTTCAATTCTATTTGAGTTATTTCTCAAATAATTCTATTCACTGATATGTAAATTTTTTTCCCAATCTGAAATGGATCATCTGGTATATGTTATATATTCTTAGCAAAGAAATCTCATATCCGGATAATATGGGAACTATAGGCCAGTTAGTTTAACATCTCTTGTCGTAAAAATTTTGGAAAAGTTACTGAAAAGTCATATAGAGAAGCATTTAGATGATAACAAGATACTATATAACTCCCAGCATGGCTTTAGAAAGGGTAGATCATGTCAGACAAATCTACTAGAATTTATGGAATATATTACTGAATGCATAGACAGGGGTGATCCAGTTGATGTTATATATTTAGACTTTAGCAAAGCTTTTGATAAGGTACCCCATGTTAGGTTGATGCAAAAGTTGTCACAGTGTGGTATAAATGGTATGGTACACAATTGGATTAAAGAGTGGTTAAAGAACAGAAGGCAGTGTGTATTACTTAATGGAAATAAGTCATTATGGGAAACGGTGAAGAGTGGGGTCCCACAGGGTTCTGTGCTGGGACCACTTTTGTTTCTTATTTATATAAATGATTTAGACAAAGGCCTTAAATGTAAGGTTTCTAAGTTTGCAGATGACACCAAAGTGGTTACCTCAGTAAGGAATAATGATGGATGCATAAAACTTCAAAGTGATCTAGATAGACTTCTTGGTTGGGCAGAGAGGTGGCAAATGAACTTTAATAGTAAAAAATGTAAAGTTCTTCATGTAGGTTACTCAAATGAAAGATTTAATTATGAAATGAATGGGGAGTGGCTTGAGACTGTGGAGCATGAAAAGGATTTAGGTGTGATTATTAGCAGTAATCTGAAGGTGGGTGATCAATGTTTGGAAGCAAGGAATAGAGCAAATAAGATGTTAGGTATAATTAATCGCAATGTAGTTTACAAGAGCAAAGAGGTTATAAGCAAACTATATAATAGCTATGTCAGGCCAGCATTAGAGTATTGTGCACAGGTTTGGGCTCCTCATTTAAGAAGAGACATAGACATGCTGGAGAGAGTCCAACGTAGAGCAACAAGGATGATTTCTGGCTTTGAAAATAAGAGCTATGAAGAGAGGTTGAAAGAGTTAGGAATGTTCTCGGTTGAAAGGAGATTTCTCAGAGGGGATATGATACAAGTTTACAAAATATTTGCATCTGGCAGTAATACAGAGATTGAAAAATACTTTATAGTGGACCAAGGAAGAGTAACTAGAGGACATGATAAGAAAATTAAAAAGAAGCATGCCATCTCGATCTAAGAAAATACTCTTTTAGTAATAGAGGTTGTTAATTTTTGGAATGACTTGCCACAAGGAGATTGTTGATTGTGATTCTCTTGTCAAATTTAAAAAGGGGCTAGATAGATATATGGATAGGTTTAGGTATTATATAGAATAACTTGACTAAGCCAAATTGGTGGGTATATTTGTATTTTTAGATCAACCTATGACCAAGCCTAATTGGCAGTTTATTTTTTTGTAGTGGGTGATGGTTCATTGAATATTGCATGTAAAACTGGCCTTGGTGTTATTTTTTATCTTTGCATGAGTAAACTGATAACTAGGGATAGGACAGACCTAGTCTTTGTGCATGTATTAGTATTGATATTGTTATATTTGTTTGGACTGGGACAGTCTCGATAGGCCCTTGTGGCTTCTAACTGTCTCTATTTTTCCTATGTTTCCTATGTTTCCTATGTAATATATATCACACACACTCTGACCAACCATTGCATATTATACACTTATCTGATATTCTTTCTCCTATATATTTGAACCAGTTTATCCAAAGTACCTGATCTTGGGATAGTAAAATGGCTCTTTCATTTTCATCTTTCAATAGAATTGCTTTTCAAAACCAGAAGGATAGAAAAAGATATCCTTCTGTAGAGGAGTTAGAGAAATGAAGTATTTGGTCATCCTTTCAGTTGGCCTTGACTACCTAACAAAAAGCTGTAAGACCTGTTTAATTTTTAACCCTAACTTTATAACTATGAATTACGGTTGACTGGTACACCTATGTAGTGTGCACAACACAATTTCAGCATTCCGATATTTAACAGTACAGTTTTTTTTTTTTTTGTGTTCGGTACAGTGTGGTATTGGAGCATAACCTCCAATATGATTCTGTGCTAGTTACAGACCAACCATTGTAAACCAGGGTTTACCTACCAGAGTTAATTGCAAATTATTCTTATCATTACATATTGGGTGGGGCAAAATGAATGCATCATAAAAGAGGAAACACAATTCATTCACTTAAATCACTATTCACTATCAAAATCTTCTTGAACATTTAAATCATAAGTTTTAGAATTTGTAGAAGTGAAATGTTCAGGAACAGAGGACAGTGACATTGAATATGTTACTGCTCTAAGTTGTATTTTAAAAACGGTAGCATTTTTACATTCTTTGGCAATAGTTTAATCCTATCTTTTTGAATTACGGTTGACTGGTACACCTATGTAGCTTGCTGGTGACCACAAATATACTCTTGCTAGTGTGGGGAGATCATTCTTGTTTTCCTTGCAGAAGGCAATAGAGTCATCATTGATGTTAATTTTTTTCATTTTCATATATTTATTTGGACATAATCCTGTTCTGGCTTCTGAATCATTGGAGTTCACAAGGACAACATCCCACGAAGATGAGTATCCAGAAGATTTAGGTCCCTGAAAATTTTTAAATTTTCATTATTTTAAGTCTTTAAAACTTAATTTACCATCACCAGGATTTTAATGATTAAACTAGCACTATTAACTATTTATATTTACGTCATTAGACTATAATGGACATATTTGCCTATCATCTTCAGTATTGAAATCAAACTTTTATTATACAATATATGTAATTTTATGAAAAAAAAAAACATTAAGGGAATGCTAATTCTGCTCCTTCCTTGTAATTAAATTAATCTCAATTAAAATTATATATAATTTTCTTAACCTAAAATTTCAGTGCTTTTGACCTCTTTACAAATTTTAGACAACCCCAGCCAGAGCCCCAACCCTGGCCAAATTTGGGAGACCCCGGAAAAGCTTGAACCATGGTCGGTCCATAGTGGTAGTGCACAATCTTCAAGTGCAGTGCTTGGCTATCCTACTTGTAATATAATTTTACCAAACTTTGGTACAAATGTAAATCTTCAAAAAATTAATATATAAGTGGGTATTTGGTACTCTCAACCAGCATGAATTATTTTTACTCTATAGAAACTATAGACACAAATGTAAAGTCATTAAAGAAGTCTAGTAAAGCACAGAACATCATTTATGCAGAATTGAAATAGAAATGTATGTAATAATTTTTATTAAATTCCGAGTTTAAGCTCTAAATATACTGCAGTGAAATTTAAAAAAAATAAAAAAAGGATAGAACATCATTTTTACGGAATTGAAACAGAAATCTATGTAATAATTTTTATTAAATTCCGAGTTTAAGCTCTAAATATACTGCAGTGAAATTTTTTTTAAAAAAATGTTGCAAGTATGGATAAGAATTATAAAACATTAGTGCTTCTAAATCAATCTAAATTGCAGAATAAGTCTTAAATGTATTGTCAAGAAGCTCAAACAATAAAAATATATCCTGTAGAAATCTGTGTGGAGAAACAGATTCTGAATCAACAGGCCAGTTTGCTTGGCTAAACACTATTTATGACATCATCCCTCTCTACAAGAATACATTCATAAACTTAATTGAACCCAAAACCAGATGTTCTTTCCTAGATACTCATTTCCCTCCAAAGATACTGTAGAGCATCTAATAATAGACATCTTCAGTACCAATACCCACATTCCAGAGATTACTAACAACATATCTGGTATCATTGATCTTGGTTCTTAACTGTCTGCTTCTGAAACTTTCCTTTATGCTTATATATATATATATATATATATATATATATATATATATATATATATATATATATATATATATATATATATATATATATATATATATATATATATATATATATATATATATATATATATATATATATATATATATATATATATATATATATATATATATATATATATATATATATATATATATATATATATATATATATATATATATATATATATATATATATATATATTATTGTAAATGTGTAATTATATTAATGGTAACAAGTTCTTTATATTTGATGAAATTATTCTTTTTTTCAGTATGTTATTTAAATCAGTATTTTCAGTACTATTCTCTTTAAATACTTTTCTTAAACTTTTTTTATTTTTTATTTTGAATCCATTTCCAAAGTACACATTATCAAATGATACTGAGTACTCGCAAGATGTGCCTACAGAAGCAAGTGAGCCGTATCATTTTAGCATGTATCAGTAAGTATTTAAGTATTGATTCTCAAATCCTGCAATTAAACATTTTCATATAAAGATTCTAAATAGTTATTTAAAATATTTCTCCATTCTAACTTAATCTTTTTGCATTTGTAGTTTCACTATGAAAAATTTTATAACAAATATTTACTTGTGACATTGCTTAATTTTGTTATTTTAGGCTGAATGATATTGCAAATAGTTTACAGAGGAGTTTATTTGGCATTCATGATGATCTTGCAAGTATGGATTTGCTTACACAGGTAAAATTACATACCGTATGTTTAAAAACTTTCATTGTCATAGGTAAAATCTACTAAGAAATTAAAAACTTTCAGTAAATAGAATATATATTTTTAAAATTATGTACACTCTAGATTGACATCTCAGCACAATCATAGGCTAAAGATCAGAGAAACTATATGCACAAGACTGTTTTTTGAAAATTTTTAAAGTAGCTTTTCTGATTATTACTTTTTTTACTAAAGATTTTAAGTTATCAAATCAGATTAAATCTTTTCTCTTATACTCTTTCAATACCAAAAAAATAGTTTATAAAAGTAATGTAATATTTCTCATATGACTGTGTATATAGTTAACAGTTCTAGATATTGTTTTAAATGGTCGAAATCTTAGCTGTAGAGTTATAATATGTGACCCATTTATCACTATGTTATGTGATGCAAGCAAATGTAGGTAATACATTATCAGTTTAAGTAATATGAGTTGGCGGGTCAGCATTTTGTGAAGTTTTTAATTTACTTTGACTTAAAGGCCAGGAGAATTTGTCTTCTGTTCAAATTTAGATCTTCAGTGGTGAAGAAGAGACCTAAGATAAATTTTGTTATTCCAAAGATGGTGGTCTAGGGACTGAAATCTCTTCTTCATAGTGGTACAGATCAAATTGCTGATTTAAGATAATTATAGCGCTTTATGGCAGCTTTATTTTTCTTGTTAAAACCACTTCAGTTAGACATGCAAAAATAATAATGATTGATATGGTTCTTTAGTTCACACCATATCATGAGAATACCACAAAGCATTGATTAATGTTTGCCTGAGAATCGTTAGTTAGATCTATAAAATATTGAGAGCTGCGAGTTTTAGTCAGACATTTAAAACTTTTTGGAGTCTGGGTTGGACACAACTATTATTATTATTATTATTATTATTATTATTATTATTATTATTATTATTATTATTTCAGAGAGATGGACGAGTTGTTGTTGAAGATATTAATCCAGAAATCATGGTTGAGTCATTAGCAAAAGAAATAGAAACATTATTTGCTGAAAGGAAGGAGGCTTTAATGGTTTGTCACTTTTGAATAGGAATACATAAATAAATTAATTAAATTAATAATTAAAATTAATATTAACTAATTCTAATTTCACAAAATTCAATTTTTGGGATTTTCTTTACCAATTCTCGTTTCTAATGAAAATGAAATTAAAGCTGCTTGTAAAAACTTATCGAATTAAAATTTTATTTCTTCATATAAGTATCGCAGAGAAGGAAACGTCACCTATTTTCTTAAATACAATAAATTTGAAAATTTATATAAAAATATTAATAATTGTATTTAATTTTAGAATATTGTTAATGCTCTGGAAGAAGAGAGCAAAGGATATAAATGGCACGACGAATGGTCATATGATTTCAGCGATGTCTTTTACATGAATGTAACAACTGCAAATAAAATTCATAAGGATGGTGGTGAAATGGATGATCTTTTTGGAGTGCCTGTAAATAAAACGGTTGCCGGTGTTCATACACCTATAGAGGTATATGAAGGATGTAAGTACTATCTCTCTTTTTGGTGGTTGTGATCCTTACAATATTATATCATCAATTTGGGTGTATATTTTCGGAATTACATTCCTCTTTTATTGAAATTAGTTTATTATGTAGAGAAAAAAATGTACAAAAACATTGAGGTATAAAACAGTTAAAAGAAAGTTTAGGAATGATGACTTTAGTTAAAATTTAAATTTAATATTACATTAAAATTCATTAATATTTAAAGTTACCTAAAATGTCATATGAAAAGAATAGGAAATGTTTTCAACCAATATTCCCGATTCTTCCCTTTTCTTATACACTATATTTTTATATTAGGGATGGAGCGATACCAAAATTTTTACCGATACCGATACCTAAAAATTCCCCAAGCCGATACCCGATACCCGATACCTGAAAATATGCCGATACTTGCCGATACCACTACCGATACCGATACTTTACTCCTATACAAATTTTTTGCCGATACCGATACCGATACCGGTATCGGAAAATATGCCGATACTTGCCGATACCGATACTTCACTCCATCCCTATTTTATATGCATTTAAGATGCCGAAATTGTGAATGGTTTCAAATGGTCTTCCGTTGCTGATAAGGTTTTCAAAAAGAATAAGGAAGAGAACCCCAGCTTATCTTGGCAATATTTTGCTGGCCCTGAAGGGTATATGAGATTTTATCCGTCAGTATCAAAGTAAGTGTGAATATATATATATATATATATATATATATATATATATATATATATATATATATATATATATATATATATATATATATATATATATATATATATATATATATATATATATTATATATTTAATATAATTTTTATTAATATAAATTTATTTATTCTTAAATATAAAATTTTTTAACTAAAAATTCTTAAAATTAAATATTATAATTAAATTATTATTATTATTATTATTATTATTATTATTATTATTATTATTATTATTATTATTATTATTATTATTATAGGTGGTATGCACCACCGCCTTACGCACCTGTGGATCTCTATGATGCCAGAATGAGACCTTGGTATATTATTGCAGCATCATCTCCAAAGGATGTCATAATTCTTGTGGATAGGTACTTTATATATATATATATATATATATATATATATATATATATATATATATATATATATATATATATATATATATATATATATATATATATATATATATATATAATATATATTAGTAATAAATCGAACCCACTTTTTAAATTAATAAGATTATTTATTTATTTATTTATTTATTTTATTTTTTTATCCCTTTAAGAAGTGGAAGTGTTCATGGACAAACTCTGACGATTATGAAATTTGCAATCGATACTTTAATCGATTCTTTGGGGGAGAACGATTATTTTAATATCGCTGCCGTGAGTAAATTGCTTAGTTTAATATATTGTTATTTTAATCAAAATTATAAAAATTTAAAAAATACGCAAGCTTGGTTTAATAAAATATGTATGTTCTGTTTAGTAACTATTGAAGATTGTTTTTTTTTTAAAAGTTTTTATTGTTTTTATTTTTTTTAGTAATTTTAAATAAATTTTTTTTTAGTTTGTTTTTCATTTTTGTTTGGTAATATTTTTAGTTTATTTATTTATTTTTTTTTTAACTACACATATGCATTTGAAATTGTAACTTTTTTTAAATTTAAGACACTTAATTTTAGAATGATTTTTTTATTTTTTTATTTATTTTTTTTTTTTGCATGTTTTAATATGTGTTAAGTTCCGGATGCATTGTAACTGAAAGTGGCAGAATAATAATTTTGTTTAAAGAATAATAATTTTTTTATTTTATTTGTTGAACCACATCAGGTTTTGGAGTCCTAAAAATAGTTTTAAAACTATTTTCTAGTTCAATGAAACAACATCTTGGGTTTCGGCTATAGTACATGAAAATCTTATTAGCCCTGAGCAGTGGGACTGCAGAGAATTCAACACCTCCTTAATACCATCTACTGACGTAAATAAAAAAGCCATGAAGTCCGGATATTCAACATATTACTGTGAAAGGAATTGCAAATTACTCTGATGCCCTTGAGTTTGCTTTTAGAGAATTTCAGAAGGTGGGAAATGTACGGTTCATATCTGATATTGTTATTATTGTTTTTGAGGTCTCAAGCTGACTTTATTAAATTTTGTTTTTCGAGGTTTGAGGCTGACTTAAATGTCTAATATGTCTAATGAAATAAAAATTACTTGGGAAAATCAAAAAAGTTTTCAGACAAACATAATAAAATTTTTATATTACGTTTGTCTGAGAATTTTATGACTTTCCCACTTATATGAAATTTATATTTTTCATGAGTCACTATTTTTGAGATTTATTTTACCACAGAATTAATTTGTTTACCGTGTTAGTCGTTATTGTGTTTGATTCGAATTTGTGGATATATCGTAAATATATATATTTTTTAAACTATAGTTGTATCACTTCTGTAATATCGTCAATGAGATTATTGAATTCCGATGTTTCCAGTTAAGGGCAAAGCAATTTTCAGACCAGACTCATATATATATATATATATATATATATATATATATATATATATATATATATATATATATATATATATATATATATATATATATATATATATATATATATATATATATATATATATATATATATATAAAAAATAATTATTTTTTTTTTTTTTTTTTTTTTTTTTTCAATTTGGAAAAAATTTTCTTGCAGAGAGGTGAACAGTCTGAAACGAACCTTAATTGTCAGAGATTAATTATGCTTTTTAGTGATGGAGGAACACAGTGGCCTGAAGAGACACTCCAAAAGTAAAAGTTTTATCTACTTTGTAACTAGTTTTGCATTTGTATTGGCATAAAAAAAAAAAAAATTAATTGTTAGTCAGTTCAAGTTTACTGTCCTTTATTATTATTATTATTATTATTATTATTATTATTATTATTATTATTATTATTATTATTATAGGTATATCAATGATAGTGCAACTAACGATATAAAAATTTTTACTTATGCTGTTGGACCACATCCCATACCAACTGCGGTTTTAAAAGAAATGGCATGTTCAACTGGAGGAAAATTCACAGTTATTACTACTAGTGGTGGTGTGAGAACCAAAATTCAGGTAATTTAAAAATGTTTTTATCTTACAGAATGTTAAAAAAAAAAAAAAAAAAAAAAAAAAAAATTTATTAAAGAGTCTTAAGAAATTCTTTATCTGTAGGAGTCGTATTTGGGATTGGTCTCTAAGCCTTTGGCAATTCTTAAGAATCACACTTTTCATTTTACAACTGTCTACACTTCGGCTTTAGTAAGTATTGTTTACGTGCGCATTGTTTATTCTATTCAAACTGAATATCGAATTGATATTGTTTCCATAATGAACATTATTTTAATTTAAAAATGTATTAAATATTTTAATTTTTTAGATATTTCATTATAGTTTAAATTTTTTTAAATAGGATGCTCAAGGGTTTAACTTTGTAAAATACTAGAAATTTATATTTGGAAAAGGTTGGTAATTAGTGTGATGTGGACTTCAGTATAAGTTTTTATTGTTTTAAAGTTTTGGTTTCATTTTGAATTTAGGCAATGAGAAAAAAAAAATTAAATAAAATCTTTTTTTTTGGTTTAATGACCAAACGTTTGTAGTGTATAAATTTAGATATGATTTCTTTTAAAAATGAAAGAGTGACGTTTTTTTATTTGAAATTTTACCCTTCTGTAATTCTAGTTCTTTTATATTTTTGCTTTATTTGAACCTTGAATTTTACTTTCCCCTTCATCTTGCTTTTTTTTGTTTGAGGTTTTCTTAATTTTATTTATTTTTTTTTTTTTTTACATTAACAGTTCTTTTTTGTTTGAATTCTTTGCTTTCTAACTACTAATAAGTTTTATTTGTTTTAATTTTTTTTTCTGAAAAACTTTTCTTCTGCCAAATAAATATAGAAACCTTGATGTAAATTTTGAAAAGATTTAATGTTAGTTTGGGCAAGTAATAATAATATCACTCCTTTTAAAAATCTAAAACTTGACATAACCATAGTTTTTTTTAAAAAGCAAAACAATGTGTGTTGGATACTTATTTCAGTAGTTTTTTTTTTTTTTTTTTTTTTTTTTTTTTTTTTAATGACAAAATTCAAAAGAAATAGTGTATAAAAATTTAGTTACTCACTTCTTATTACAAATAAATTGCGTATTAAGAAAATTTGTTGGCTTTTTATATTGTGATTACCTTTGAAAAGAAGATTGTATTGCATACCTTTAAAAAGAAGATTGTATTGTACCTTTGAAAAGAAGATTGTATTGCATTTATGGTTTACTCTAAGAATATTAATTTCGATTGATTTATTTTTTTTGGGGGTGTATTACTTTGATGCCAAAAAGGAAATTTAAAAAAAAAAAAAAATACCCCATATCACTACCACCACCACCACCACCACCACCAGTGGCGGCGCTAAGGTTGTCGGGGCACCACTCAAGATCTTCCATGGGAACCCCTCATTATATATATATATATATATATATATATATATATATATATATATATATATATATATATATATATATATATATATATATATATATATATATATATATATATATATATATATATATATATATATATATATATATATATATATATATATATATATATATATATATATATATATATATATATATATATATATATATATGCACACACACACACACAAAACTGCCTTGTTTTTTCTTTAATGATTTCTTATTATACTCGCATAAAGATCTTCGTCTATGGGCCCACTCTTCGCGGGGGTCTTATCGCCGCCACTGACCACCACCACCACCATCATCATCATCATCATCATCATCATCATCATCATCATCATCAAAACAAAAAAACACTTATAATATATATATGCAGATTTTTCTTACATATTCAAGGGTATCGAATAGAAGCTTTAAAAAATTTAACCAATGATAACATCGTTCACGTTTTTTTATTTTTATTTTTTTAAATTAATTAAAATGGGTGTTAGTGTGAATGCCAATACTATTTCTTTGCGGAAGTTACATGAGTAATCTTAATACATTTTTTTCATTAAAGATTTTACCCAAAGCTTTTTTGAAATACAGTTAAGTTACTGGGAATAATTTCTGATCATTTGAGGGGAAAAAAATATTAATTTTATTTTCTAAACACATTTACATTGGTTTTCAAATGGTGTTAAGAGCTGTAAAAACTTGTAGGTGGTTTAACGGGAATTTTAATTTCATTGTTTTCTAATTTTCACATAGACAGGAAATTCCACTATCTCCATCTCTGTTCCAGTGTTTAATTCGTCTGTGACTTTGGTAAGATAAAGTTTATTTCTCTAAATGTTTTTTTGTATTCTAATTGAATTACGTAGTATTATAATCAAGTATAATGATCTAACAAACCAAATATAATGACTTTAATAACAATAGAAAATAAAATGAACAAATTACAAAAAATCTGAAACATTTTTTCACTTTCAGACCAAAGACAAAGATGCTCAATTAGTTGGTGTAGCTGGTATCGATATCCCGATTCAACAGTTGAAGAACATTTTAGGGGACGATATCTTAGGACCTGTTGGATACGCCTTTATTGTCAATTCAAATGGAATACTTGTCTATCATCATCTCATTACTCCTCATCTATCTTACCTCGATGTAATTATATATATATATATATATATATATATATATATATATATATATATATATATATATATATATATATATATATATATATATATATATATATATATATATATATATATATATATATATATATATATATATTATATTATTTTAATTTTTTTAAGTATTTTATCTTTCAAGTATTCAACTTTATAATGTATATCGATTGTTTTGTATATTTTGTATTTTCTACTTATGGGAGTTATTTATATATTTTTATATTTTGAAGGGGTCAGTTGATTTGGATATGCTTGACGTGGAAATAAATACAAAGGATCTGGAAGAGATTCGTAGTCGAATTATTCATGGTCATAAAGGGACTATTTCTTTCTCTGGGAAAAATTTTACTCGATAATTTCCACATTTATGACAACAAGATCTTGAAATATACTTATATTCCAATTAGTGGTTCTCCTTATAGGTAATATATATATATATATATATATATATATATATATATATATATATATATATATATATATATATATATATATATATATATATATATATATATATATATATATATATATATATATATATATATATATATATAACTCTCTCTCTCTCTGGTTTTGCGATTTATTATGTATATGTCTTAACTATTTTACTGTATTCAGTATTCACCAAAACATTTTAGACTTATTTATGTCTCAAATTATGAATAGTAATTTTTGAAAGTTTTTATTTTCAGTTTAATATGCATACTGTCACGTTCTGATTTTTTTTTTTTTTTTTTTTTTTCAGTTTGATTTTATTTACTTTGCCTCCGACGCAGCATCTTCAAATTCCTTCTCATCTTCCTTTGAAAACAATTGATCCAAGATCTTCATTTCTTTCCACATGGAATTTCTGTGGTGTTCACCCTCTTCCAGCAGAACCCGACTTGCTTAATAAGCGAATTTTGGAAGAAAATCCTCATTGTATGTTCATTTCTTTAATTGTTTCTTTGAACCTTTAATAATGAGGTGTCTTGTTTGTAGTTTTTTTTTTTTTTTTAAAGATTTTAAACCATAGTTTTTGTCAACTCTGTTGGATTATGTGAAGGCCCCTAGCCTTTGCCCACCAGAGGAGATAAGGAGCTATATAAAAGATAATACAGGTAGTATATATATATATATATATATATATATATATATATATATATATATATATATATATATATATATATATATATATATATATATATATATATATATATATATATATATATATATATATCTCTCTGGTGGTGGTAAAGGCCTTAGGCTATACGAAACTTATTAATCATTGTTGGAAAAATTCAATACTGGTCCCAGACAAAGAACCTAGTTCATACATGATGTTTGAAAGTGTGTACGAAATAGGGAAAACAGAAAAAAAATGAGTAAGGAATGCGTCACCTATTTGCTGTTGTGAAGGAGTCTTTCAAAGTAGGGTGACGAAGAGTAGAATCATCGGTATAGTGGGTAGGTGAAGAAATGACTAATAGAAAGGAAAAGAGAGTATAAAGCAGAACCTTGAGATGCACCACTATTGATGCATCGAGAGGAAGAACTATGGCCGTCCACAACAGTTAATATATATATTATTTTTTTTTTTTTAGCAAAAATGTTATATATAGGATAGATACTGAAAGAATAGTTTAGAAGTCAAAACATTGTTCCAGAATCTCAAAAGTATTAATATGTCCAGCTCCCCCACAGCAGCAGATTCACTGAAATGCCGAAGAGTAGAAAACAATTTCAAAGAGAAAGGATAGATCACAAGCAGAGAGTTCCTTGTTAAAACTATACCAAAGTTGGGGAAAATCCGAAAATTTTGTCAAGTTGAAGGCCGATATATCCCGATACACGACATTTGAAGGTGTGTAAATCATAGGAAATTGGGAAAATAAATAAAGGGAGTGTGTTCCAGACTTTACCGGTAGAGTACATGTAAGATTGAGTATAGAAGTTAAGTCTGGGGTTAGAGAGTTGGACAGAAAAAGGATGAGACTGTGTAGAAAGGCGTGTCGGACGAGCCCTTCTCAGTGGAAGAGGTATGCGACGAGAGAGTTCCGAAGAGCAGTGTCCATTGTAATAGCGATAGTATAGAGAGACTGACACGGACAGAAAGAGACTGGAGAGAATAATATCGGTACATCCCTAATATATATATATATATATATATATATATATATATATATATATATATATATATATATATATATATATATATATATATATATATATATATATATATATATATATATATATATATATAGGTAACAAAGATTTGTTAAATACATTGATGTGGGCTCAAGAGTGGACAAACCATGTTGTCGAGAGTTGGGAAAAAGAAAATTCATTTTCCAGATCTTGATAAATCGTATTATTTATACGAGGTTTGGTCTTTCTAGATCAGTAGGATGGATCGTAAGTAAAATGTCTGTTATTGCTTTGTACTTTATTTTTTTATTTTTTGCTTTTGTTTTGTTGAAATATTTTTATTAACTTATGTTAATGTTTTGTATTTTTTTTTTTTTTATTTCAAGTTCTTTTATTTGCTCGTTATAATTCCCTGATTCTTCAGTGTAAAATTTACATAGTAACACAAATTTTTTTTGTTTTTGTTTCAGGGCGTCTGTGACATTTAAAAAGGCTCCATATAAATTGTTTGGTGTAGAGTGGAGAGATCCAATCAAAAATATTGCTTTGAAAAGAGCCGTGCTCGAAGATGGACTATTCTTAATTCCCCATGAAAATGGTGTTCTTTTATCTAAACCTGCTTATATGAATAATATAGTAGCTGCAGGTTTGTAAACAGAATTGTAATTGATTCGTTGATATTAATTGTTAGAATTTTAATTGGTTTGGTGTAAAAGTTTCATACTATGTAAAAGTAAACCAAAAGTTTTATTTTTATTTTTAAAATTTTTTTTTAATGATTTTTTTTTTTTTTTTTTTTTTTTTTTTTTTTTTTTTTTTTTTTTTTTTTTTTTTTTTTTTTTTTTTTTTTTTTTTTTTTTTTTATATATATATATATATATATATATATATATATATATATATATATATATATATATATATATATATATATATATATATATATATATATATATATATATATATATATATATATATATATATATATATATATATATATATATATATATATATATATATAGTTGTTGGTGTGAACGTTACGTCAAAACTCATTGATGAAAAGCTCGAGGATTCCATATCTCTAAAAGGACCATCAATGAAATCGTCAATATTTCTTCTCGTCGATGACGCTGCAGTCATCATTGCGTCCTCACAACAAAAGGTAATTTTTTTGAAGATAATTGATGGGATTTTTTTTTATATATTTTTTCCACGAGCTTTCTGAATTTCACTTTCTATGATAGCCTCCTCAATATTGACTTTGAATGTTGACAAGACACTTTGTAGCCACTAAGCCTGTCCCTAATTGCGGGGTGGGTGGGTTCACTGTCTGCCGTAGTAGGTTTTGTAGGTGGGAAAATTGATATATAATTTTTCCTGACAATGAGGATTTGTGTTGCAGAAATTATTTGAGTTTGATTACATACTTAAAGCTTAGACCTCCAGTATAGTTTAGTCAGCACCACCATTGGTTTTGTATCAGGATAACCAGATCATCAGCGCATGAAACGTTTAGAGAGAATGTGATTTTGTATGTTTGAAAGTGTGTACCTTTGTAATTATCGTCTGTGTTTTTAATGACTAATGTGAGTATTGATTCTACGGAGTAAAAAATAAAACATCAATGACGTAAACTGTAACTTAATTACAGAAACTCCTATAAACGGCAAAGTTTTAGAAACTACTTTGAGTAATCATCATCGAGGCTCGAACCCCTGGCGCATACTGCATGGTATGCAACTAGGATTGAAGGACGAACTCGAACCTTAAAGTGTGCGAAAACATTGATTTACTCCCTGAGCAACAATGAACATATATATATATATATATATATATATATATATATATATATATATATATATATATATATATATATATATATATATATATATATATATATATATATATATATATATATATATATATATATATATATAGTTAGTTAGTTAGTTAGTTAGTTAGTTAGTTAGTTAGTTAGTTAGTTAGTTAGGACGGGAATGAATGGAAAAAGAGTGGTGAGGAATGAGTGCTGTTAACAGTTTTGGCCTGTGGTAGTCAACACCCCACGTTTGTGGGAAAGGTGAGTATAAAAAAAATATATATATTTATATATATTGCATTTTTATTGTCTCCTTATTTCCCTATACCAAATGCAGGTCATAGCCTTTTTTTTTCTTTATTTAATTCCTTGCTTTTCTGATCTATTCTGTTCTTGTCTGTTAAATTATATATATATATATATATATATATATATATATATATATATATATATATATATATATATATATATATATATATATATATATATATATATATATATATATATATATATATACAGAATGCTTCAGGAGAGTTTTTAGGAAGACGATGGCCATTATTGTTAGAAAAATTGGTTGAAGCCGATGTGTATGGAATAATAAACATTACTGATCACCAGGCTTTGTGTGAAAAGGAGTTATTGCACCAAATTTATACTAGTGGTTACACTGATCTACTTTTCTTTCATCCTCTTAAGATGTTGGTGTCGTTCATGACTTACGTGTTGCATTTGATGGAATGTTTTCAATGCTTTTTCACACAGTAAGTTAATGAATAAATAAACTATATATCCAGATTTTGGATAAATTAATATTAGGAAAATTTCATTTTGTCCATTTATTTGTTTTGGAGTCATTTACTAGTAGCAGTAATTTTAGTTTAAGAATTATTAATATTATTTATTTCGTTTATGTTTTAATTTTATAACATTATATAAATTTTTATTAAATGGCAGTTACCACAGAATAAAAGTTAAAGAGGTTTTGCAGATAATTTCGACGTTAATGAGTAATTGTATCTTTCAATTTAGGACATGTGGATTTAGAAATGTGGAATTACTAATTTTACCATTTTATTTCTCTTTTAATAGGATATTTCTTACTTCCGCCACCCCGAAGCCTGTTGAAGGTTATTTTGAAACCAAGGTAATGACTTCTTGTAGTATGCAGCACTTGACATACTATTTGACGGACAGAAATGGATTTTCTGGCAACATCTCCTTGTCTTGGAGACTCTGCTCAAGTAAATATGCATTTCTAATAAATTTAGTGAAAATTCTTGTTTTCTTTTTTTTCTTTTAGAAGTTTATTAAAACGGTGAATACCTTTCAAATTAAATTGAAATAATATTTGAATAGTGATTGAATTTTATAATACGAGGTTATTTTTTTTCTAGGTTGTGTAGAATTTAAATTAGAAAACAATATAGTTGTGTTTGTAATTAGAAGTTATTAAAATGTTTATGGTCTTAGTTATAAGCTTTTTATTTTGTATGATCTCTCTTAGGTACTAGTAACCCGGTTAAATTCTACAAATTCAATATTAATTGTTGTGGAGGATTCCCTTGTAAATTTGAATTGTGACGGATGGAAAGACGGAGATACTGAGGATATACATCTTCCCACAACTTCAACATCGATGTCCAGGTACAGGATGGTTCACCCGAAAGAAATGGCTTGTCAGATTCAAAGAGAAAGGAAGAGGCCAGATCCAGTGTCAGTTTATTGCTTCCGTGGTACGTAATTTTTAATTATACATTTAAAATAGTTAAACTCGTTTTAATAAGATGCAACCATTCTGTCGTTTATTTGCAAACTAACATTATTATTATTATTAGTGATAGTAGTAGTAGTATTAATGTTACTCTTATACATAGTTTTTCTTTTTATATTTTACTTAAATTGTAATATTTTCTTTTTTCTTTTTTTTCAGCCATGTGGCGAGAGTTTTAAAACTACTCCAATTTTGTACTTAGTTGCATTTTTGTCAGTAAGTTTGACTTTTATACTTTAAAAATGGCTATTTAATTCAGCTGCCAAGCAAACCAAGGATCCCTCTAGTAAAAGACATTAAAATGACAGGAATTTTTTTTATTTTTTTTATTTTATTTTTTTTCATGACAACATTTCTAGTCATCTTTTAATTATATTGATTGTCATTCTTTTGATGAACGACTGATATTAAATACCTAATTAATTAAGATCTTATTAAACATTTTTTTTTCTCAATATAATAGTAAATAAAAATGACTTCGTATTAATGATAATATATTTCGGAAATTAAAATGATTTCCTATTTCAGGAGGGGAGAACTTTGTAATATTGATCCAAGTTATACAACAAAATAATTATTAAAGGTTGTTTTCACTCTTAATTAGTTATTAATAAAAGTAGGAATTAATAAGGTTAACTAGTTTGGTTAATTAGTTTGTAAAAAATCGAAGACCAAGCCTTGTAGTTGTTAGTGCCGTATAGGCTTAAGGTTGTGTTGAAAATCACAATAAGAAATTTTTTTTTTTTTTTTTTTTTTTTTTTTTTTTTTTAGGTAAATATTTTTTTTTTTTTATTTACAGTAAATTTTTATTATAATTAAGTTTATTAGAAGTAATTTATTTCATTAATTAATTTTAATTAAATTTAAGGTAATTTTTTTTAAGTAATACTTAATTTAATTAAGGAAGATTACCCTAAAATTGAAAATATTTATTTTTTCCCGAAGTTAATATTCCAATTTTTTTTTTTTTTTTTAAATTATTATTTTGGTAAAAATTTTTATGCTCTTTTACGGTAATATTTTACCTTGTTGAATTTTGAAAGAAAGGATTGTTTAAAAATTTATAAATATTTATTTTTTATTTATTTATTTTTTTTTATTTCGAAAGCAGAATTTGAAGGTTAAAGATTTCGTTGAATACTTTAACACAAGAATTTGATATTCTCATAATTTTGCGACCAGAGTTTATATATATATATATATATATATATATATATATATATATATATATATATATATATATATATATATATATATATATATATATATATATATATATATATATATATATATATATATATATATATATATATATATATATATATATATATATATATATATATATATGTTGTTTTAAATCAATGATATAATTGTGATATATCCAATATAATTAAAAAAAATTAATGTTAGTCTTTTGGAAAGAATAAATTTATTAGCTATTCAATTTTCGTAATTCAAATTCAGAATTTTAATTTATTGAAATTTATAAATAGTTTTTCCTAATTTTTGTGTAATTTAAATTTTGCTATTTGTACTTAAACTAAAAAAAGGAAAAAAATGTACTTAGAGTTTGAAACTAAAAAAAAAAAAAAAAAACAAAGAAAAAATGTACTTAAATTATGAATACTATAGTTGGTTGTGAAATGAATATGCATTTTTTTTTTTCATATTTTAATTAATTTAAAAAAAAAAAAAAATATGATATTTTAAGATCTGATATTTCCTTGGATAATTCTTTTTAACTTTTCCATATCTGTAGATCTGTAGAAGTTTCCGATCTCTGGAGATCTATCTGTAGATCTGATTCTCAAAAATAATTACTCTAGTTTTAATCAACTGTTTGTATACTAGTTTTACTTTGTTTAATATATTATATATTATATATATATATATATATATATATATATATATATATATATATATATATATATATATATATATATATATATATATATATATATATATATATATATATATATATATATATATATATATGTGCGAATGCCCCTCCCCATTTTTTATTGTCTGTATTTTTAAATAATAATACTACGTTTTTGTGTACGCGACTCAATATTAATAATACTAGTCAGCTAAATACTTAATATATTTGTTAAATATTTGTGCATAATAAACAGAACTTGACATAATTTAAGTTATATATATATATATATATATATATATATATATATATATATATATATATATATATATATATATATATATATATATATATATATATATATATATATATATATATATATATATATATATATATATATGAATGGCATGTTATCTATCTACACTTTTGTCAGTTTCAGTAATGGGTATAGTTTTTTATTTGGCATCTCTCTCTCAGCCTTTCAATTAAAGATCTTCAGATATAATTTTTAGTTACATATTGTTTATAATTATATTAATAATTAAGGAAGAAGGAGTGAAATTGAAGGGATGGCATATAGCTGTGTGTGTGTTTTAGACACTGTTGATGATGAGTTTAGAAAAAAAAATGAGTTAATTGTACTGGTTTTATGGTCAGAAATAGGATAGTGCATAGGTTTTGTGATTTTGTTTAAAAACCTTGGGAAAATTTCGTGATATCTTGAAAGTTTTGGAATATTAACACAAAAAAAAAAATGGTTGTGTTTGTAAATAATTTTAATAAATGTTGTTATTTTGTTTGAATTCACGAAGTGTGTTTGTAATCTGAGTACCTATATCAATTAATATTCTTCTTACCTTTATATAAATATTTTTCTTAAATGTTTCTTTGAATATTGTTTTTTTATTATTATTTATTCATTTATTTATTTTGTTATATACTTGTTTATTTTAAGTTCTTATTTTTTTAATTATGGTATTATTATTATTATTATTATTATTATTATTATTATTAAGAACAATTTAAAAAATATCAATTCTTTATCCAATTACAATTATGGAATATTCTTTATTATTTTTGTATTATAAAGAGTATATGATACCCCCTGAAGGGCGATCCAGAGACACTGGAAAATATTTTATGTTGAGTAATCAAAATTTCAATTAAGGAAAAAAAAATTTGAGATTCTCAATTGTCTTAGTTTTTATCTGCAATCTTTTTGAGGGAGACCTTGTATTATTATTAGTAGTAGTAGTAGTAGTAATACTAATAGTATTTGTGTTTTTGTGCGTCAGATTCTTTTGGTTACTCATGTCATGGTTGTAAAAATCCTTTCTATATTGGATATATTGTAGCTTTTCAATAATAATAATAATAATTATAATGTTTAAGTAGTACTCTGTTATTTTCAATAGTGGCATTAAATTAGTTGCAGTTTGATGAGATTTTAGTTTAAAATATTTTGAAATGTTGCAAAGGACCACAAATTATTAAATATATTTAAGGGAATAGCTTTTAAATAACGACATTGCCAGATCCTCTTATGTTTAAAAGTAGTAATGATGATAATAATAGTAGTAAAAATGTTATGGACTATTCCCATAATATTACTCATTAATAGTCACAACTATTAATAAATAAGTATAAAAATAAATATTTACTTAAAATAATTGTTTAGATAAATAAATTAGAATGACTCCAGACCATCTCAAACATTTTTATGAAAATGTTTAACAGCCATTGGGAATGTTGTGTTGATGCAACTTAAAATTTTGTATCCAGAGTTCACCTCTTGCAGTGGGACTTTTCTTGTATATTATTATTATATTATTATTATTATTATTATTAAATATTAGTACTCAATAAATTATTATTATTATATTATTATTATTATTATTAGATATTAGTGAAAAATTTTCCATATTATTATTATCATTATCATTAATTCAAGTTTTAATTATAAAATGCTTATTTTTGTTTTCTTTTATTGGAAAATGAAAAAAAATATTTGTTTTTAAAATAAAAAAAAGTTTTTAAAATAAAAAAAAGTTATAATTTAAAAAAAAAAAGAAATTATTTTTGTTTTTTATTTTTATTATTATAAAGTGCTGGGAGCCATAATAACAAATATAAAATTTTCATTTATTAATTTGTTTATTAAATGAGAAAGTAGAGTCTCTGTTGCAATAGCTAATTATATTTATTAATTATATATATATATATATATATATATATATATATATATATATATATATATATATATATATATATATATATATATATATATATATATATATATATATATATATATATATATATATATATATATATATATTATATATAATAAAAAACTTTTTTTTTTTTTTTTTTTTTTTTTTTTTTTATTTTTTTTTTATTAATAATAATAATAATAATAATAATAATAATAATAAAACAGTAATATTAATATAATAATAATAATAATATTTCAAATATTTTACGAAATTTTAATTCCATTTTTTCTAGACTATTTTTTATATATTAATGGTTGCTAATTAGTAGTATTATTTGGTCATTTGTATAAATTTTTGAAAAAATGTTTTTGTGAGATTAATGTATTAAAACATTTTGAGTTTAATAGATAAAAATTTATAAACATATATAATTAATAAATAACTATTTATCAGTGTTACTTATATATATATATATATATATATATATATATATATATATATATATATATATATATATATATATATATATATATATTATATATATATATATATATATATATATATATATAGCTGTTGTTCTTGTTGTTGTTATTGTTATGTATTAATCATATTTTTAACAATTTTAAAATTCTTCATTTTTTAGGTGTTGAGTAGCTGATTTATTCTAATAGGTTTTATGTTATTACTCTTTCTCTTGTTACTAAGTATTTTAACGTTATTTACATATATTTTATTGTTTAGACCGTAAGTTGAGAGAATAATAATAATAATAATAATAATAATAGTAAGAAATTTGTATTCTTAGTTTGGATATTTTATTTCATTTAAAAAAAATCTTTGCACTCACAACTCCAGAAGGTGTATCCTTCACCATAAATAAAGGCAAGATTAACTTACACATCCTCTCTATTGGATATTGTGGTCTGAAGGATGTCAGTGGGAGGCTCGGACCGAGCCAAAGGCGCATCTACAGAATCGTGGCCCCAGGGGGCAGAGATGTCGAAGGCAGTTGAAGGAGAGTCCAGGCCTCGGAACGGATGAGAATGATGAAGACCGGAGACGGGAATAGAACTGTTTGAGGAAGGGAGGATGAGAGAATTCAGAACCTCGCACTGACTAGAGTGTCTTCCAGACGAGAAATAGAACGAAGAGGTAGCATAGGAACGGTAGCACAACATGGAATAGAAGGAAACTCAACGCGGGTAAGGTCATTTTCAAGTTGACCAAACCTGAGAGATGAAGGAGAGACCTGGGACTCAAGACAATAAACAAAGGAAGCCAGGTGTGACCCTTTGCAATTAGGGAAGCAAGGAGGATTATCACAAGAGGTGTGATGTAGACTGCCGCAACGTAGACAAACTGTTTGTGGGGGGGGGGAATGGCAATACTTTATAGGGTGTCCAAATATTTGACATTTGAAGCACCTTCTATGGACGTGGTATATATGTGTGGACAAAGTAAACGGTAAGACCAATTTTCATTTTGATAGTGGGGAACGGAATACTGAAGGTAAGAAGCAGTCGAGGGAGGAAACCTTTACATGTTAGTCACTGGTAGGTATTTTCTTTGCAGGTAAGTCAGTATATCAATCGGGTCATCCGACTTAATTTCTGGGATATATACAGTACCTTTAGAAGAGTTGCGAACTGCATCAGGAGTGGAAACAATGGAGATAGTACCAAGATTCGATAGCTGGGAGAGCTTGGAACTTTGTCTAAAGAAACAGGTGGAGGCGCGCACGGGAGGCAGAGTCTTCAGAAAGTCTGATGCAAGATATCGAAAAGAAGGTTCAAGCTCAAATGGAGGAATGTTTTCTGGAAAAAAAAACTAAAAATAATATAAAAAAATAAATATATAAATATATATATATATTTTTTAATTTTTATATTTAAGTAAACTCCATGTAGCCCCTATATTTTGGTGTAAGGTGCAGTTTGAGGATCCACAAAATTTTTACTGGGGTTCAAAGTAAGATGTTCAAAAAAATTGTTTTTTAAGCCATTTTTTGGGCTAAAAAACTTAAACTGGGTATTATACCCAGGGTATATCTACGGGGGCTCTGCCCCCGTACCCCCCCACCCGTGAAGATATTGTCGACTACTTTTCCATTTCTAAGATATGGGGTATTTTCCATTTTTTTTTTTAGAAAACATTCCTCCATTTGAGCTTGTGCCGAAAAGAATGTGTAATTAGGTGGTTTGTCGTGTTAAGGGCAATCTCAAGGGTCTCACTAAGTAGAAGAAGGCTGTGTGTCGTGAGAAGTTGTGAAGAGGACCGTTCCTCATCGGTGTAATAAGCGGTCTGTCGAGTTAAGGGCAATATCAAGGGATTCAACTAAGTAGGAGAGGACTGTGTGTCGTGAGAAGTTGTGAAGTAGACGAGCTTGGGTAAAAATACAAAGGATATGCAGCACATCCAGGGACACCGGGAATAGGATTTGCGAGTGGCAGCATTATTAGGTGATGGGCAGATGAATAACACAATTTTGATTTCCACACACGAGTCATTGTCATAGACACATTTCTGCGACTAGAGGCAGGAGAGACGATGGTAGACTGAACCTTAGAAAATTGACGAGGCCTCGTTAGAGCCCCCTCCCGAAACTCTGCACCCGACCCCACCCATAAACCACATAGCACGCGACGCGGAGCCCAAGATTATGCACCCAAGTGCAGGACAGCTTCCTTCGGTGGTTAGCTGAGGTTCGAGTCCTGTACAATGGGCGGCCTGGTCAATTGTGCGAAAATGACCGGTTTTTAACCTGTAACCTTATCCGCGGGGGAAAGAGAGAGACGGACCCGGACCCTTACAGAAACAGACTGCGAAGGTCAGGTAAAGGGAGAAATATAGGAGGAAATTCGTAAGGAAGCAGATGTACATAAGTGGAAAGTAGAGAGTAACGAAATCAAGAAAAGGAAAATGGGGAGAATAGGGAACCACAGTAAGGTGGGCACGTTATCGAGGAGATAATGATAATAATTATTCGTTTTATTTTTTAATTGAAAATTGGCTTCTTTTGTAAAAAAAAAAAAAAAAAAAGTAATAGGAATTTATTAGATAAAAACCAAAATTGAATTAGAATTATATGCTATTTTATTATTCAGATTTTTGTGATATTTAAAAAAAAAATTTATCGATGTTGTTAACATTGAAAATAAAAATATTGGGTATTGTGTTTTTAAATTATTCCTATTATGGGAACCTTTTAACGGATCTTGTGTTGAAATTTTCTTTAGTCCTGTGAGAGCATTTTCAGAAGTGATTATATATATATATATATATATATATATATATATATATATATATATATATATATATATATATTATATATATATATATATATATATATATATATATATATATATATATATATATATATATATATATATATATATATATATATATATATATATATATATATATATATATATATATATATATATATATATATATATATATATATATATATATATATATATATATATAGAGAGAGAGAGAGAACTGAATTAAAAGAGTATTCTCTCTGCATAATTGTAAAAGACAGTAATTAATGAGCAATAATTAGGATCCGTATTAAAGTTTTGTTATTTCTAATGAAGTAATCAACCTTTATTAGGAGTGTTAAAATCTTTTAACGCTAATTAAATCTGAGAAATTTCCATTTCTTTCATTCTATATATAGAGAAGAGATGTGTAAATTAGTGAAAAGATTACAAAAACAAAAGTATTTTATATATATATATATATATATATATATATATATATATATATATATATATATATATATATATATATATATATATATATATATATATATATATACATATATTTTTCAAAATAGTATATATAAAAAAAAGACAATAAACATTAACTTCACTATATAAATAAAAGTGTTTCCTTACAGAAATATTTAATCTTTTCTATAGCGTATCTGGTCTTAACATTTCCCTCGCTCTCTCCTTATGGAAACGAGTTCAGAAAATATTAATTTGTGATTTGGCAATGTTCGACTATCCCAAGAGATTACTATGTATTTGGAATACGAATTTTATTGTTTGCAAACCATGAAGCAAACACGCGCGCGCGCGCACACACACACACACTCTCACTCTCTCTCTCTCTCTCTCTCTCTCTCTCTCTCTCTCTCTCTCTCTCTCTCTCTCTCTCTCTCTCTCTCTCTCTCTCTCTCTCTCTCTCTCTCTCTCTGTATATAGAATGAGTTCTACCAGAAATGGAGAAAGCTTTCGGATCTCCCAGGTAGATTTAAAAGTAATCACAGTTAGAGAGAGAGAGATTTATTAATAGGAGGCAAAGAAATGCTGACAAATATAAAATTACATAGAAGGGAAACTGAACGACGTTGCCAAATTTAAAATTTACATACGAAGAGTTGCTGTATGCTTATATATCGGAAATTAATATCTCATTTCATCATTCTTCGGTGTTGGCATAAAGCAAACACACACACACACACACACACATATATATATATATATATATATATATATATATATATATATATATATATATATATATATATATATATATATATATATATATATATATATATATATATATATATATATATATATATATATATATTATTATATAATATATATTTATATATGATGTAAAAAATTTTGATTTTCACAGAATCCTAATGAACAGAAAAGTGCTATAAAAGTAGTTTTACTGTTTAAACAGGGAAGTGACACATGTTTTTTTTTTTGAATATATATAATTTCCGTTCAGTGTAATTAATATTGTATAGGCAAACGCCAAAATGAAGAATATATATATATATATATATATATATATATATATATATATATATATATATATATATATATATATATATATATATATATATATATATAATATATATATATATATATATATATATATATATATATATATATATATATATATATATATATATATATATATAATAACATCGAATTGTAATATTTATTTCATTATTATTATTTTTTTAATAATTATTATTATTATTATTATTATTATTTTATTATTTCAAC
>SEYY01001029.1:134691-139691 GCA_009176605.1 Armadillidium nasatum
ATATATATATATATATATATATATATATATATATATATATATATATATATATATATATATATATATATATATATATATATATATATATATATATATATATATATATATATATATATATATAATATAGGGTGTGTATTTGATTGAATCTTACTTCAATGTTCCTCATAGACATTGGACGTTAAGAGAAGAACAAAGCTTCGTGTTGGTTTATCATCGTTTCATTTTGAATGACTGGGACCACCCTTCAAAAGATCAACTATTCCTATAAGACCGCTTCCCGCCAATCTGATTGCTAATTCAGATAAATATATAAATAAATAAATAAGTAACGGTCATATATATATATATATATATATATATATATATATATATATATATATATATATATATATATATATATATATATATATATATATATATATATATATAATATATATATATATATATATATATATATATATATATAAGTGATGGATCGGATGTCATATTTTCTCATTTGAGGATGTGGATCTCATACTTTGGAGATGTGAATGCGATATTCCTCGACAGTGGAATAACGGTAGAGTAACTGACTCACGTGCTTCAAAGAGTTGGTTCGATCTCTCATACGAATCCTAGGAAGAAACTTCCCATGAAGTTCTCCTACAATATTGCACTGCCCGTGAGATGGAAACTTTGAATGAATGATGGTGTGTGTAATACGGTGTACGGATGTGGGTGTGGATGCGAGTGTGGGTCTGCGTATGGATGTAGGTATTGGTGTGTGTGTGGGTATGAGTGCGGGTGCGGGTGTGGGTGCGGGTGCGGGTGCGGGTGCGGGTACGGGTGCGGATGCGGGTTGCAAGCTTGTTTTTGTTTGCGCGACATCTGGGGACGGGTGTTCGAGATGCGTTGAACATGGAAGAAGGAGTGAGCAACAAATTCTTTGTCAAAACTTTGGAAAAATTGGAACATAATAATCCCTGATGGTCCTGGACAAGATTCGGCAATAGCTTGGCGTTCAATCTTTCATTCAGGCGCAGGTGTTCTGGTGGAGAGTATGGTACTGTGGTACAAGGGAATCGAACATGTGTTGAGGCTAATGGAGAGAAGTCTCAAGTATATATATATATATATATATATATATATATATATATATATATATATATATATATATATATATATATATATATATATATATATATATATATATATATATATATATATATATATATATATATATATATATATATATATATATATATATATATACTATACACCATATCCCGTATGATGCAGGGTGGTGTCGGCAGCAGAAATTATTCATATCCCATACATTGGAAGAGATAAAAACTGGTTAAAAGAGTTCCCAGCCTCTGTAGCCATGCGAAGAACTATTCTTCATTTGTCCTGACTGCGTCGAAATAGACACAATCCTTAATCGACCGAAAGTTCATAATATCCAAAATCATTTTTTTCCTTTTAATATTTAATTTTCCATTTAACTGCCGAAAGTACGTTATACAGAAAGATGTGTTGCTTCACCACATATTTTAAAATTATTATTAAATTTTTTAAATTTACTTTCAATAAATACTGAAATAATATATCGGAAAAACAAATTTTTCCTTTTATTAACTTTGGACAATTTCATTCTTCAAGCATGAACTAAACAAACTATGCAATCTTAGGAAGATGATCTCGTAGCCCTCCCTTTTCTTTTCTTCTCTTTCTCTCCTTTCTCTCTTCTCTCTCTTCTTCTCTCTCTCCTCTCTTCTCTTCCTTATGATGTTCATAACTTATATGCTTCCAAGCACATCCACTCTCGACGACAGTCAGATCATATATATATATATATATATATATATATATATATATATATATATATATATATATATATATATATATATATATATATATATATATATATATATATATATATATATATATATATATATACTTCTCGAATAATAATAATAATAATAATAATAATAATAATAATAATAATAATAATAATAATAATAATAATAAATGAGTTCGGAACAATGAAATTAATTCAGGAGACTACTATTAAAATGTGATGAGATTAAACTTAAAGCCAAACTATTTACATAACTTCTGTAAACTTATTTACAATAGATAATTACCTCACTGAGTTTGAATGCTTTTAAAAGAAAAAATAAATTAAAAACTAAATAATGTGATGAGTGATTAGGTCCCCGCGGTCTTTTTATCTCTAGTACCGCCGCCATCTTGGAAATTTTTTTTTTTTTCTTTAATTTTTTTTTTTTTTTTTTTTTTTTTTTTGCAAAAGAACCAACTAACCAGTCAGATGGTCATTCTAGTTTGTTCGAACTACCATTGTAAACGAGTGAAAAACTGGTAAAAACAATTTAATATTAGGAACGAAATTATATATATATATATATATATATATATATATATATATATATATATATATATATATATATATATATATATATATATATATATATATATATATATATATATATATATATATATATAATATATATATATATATATATATATATATATATATATATATATATATATATATATATATATATATATATATATATATATATATATATATATATATATATATATATATATATATATATATATATATAAAGAAAAAAAACTTCCAGTAAGATGGATTGTATTTATCCCCAAGACGGATGTTGACGAAGAAGCTGACTAGGACGAACCAAGGCCAAGTTTTCGACATGAAAAATAATTTTAAATATATTTATTATATTTTTAATTTTATTTCTACATTGGTTTTATTTGAATAGAAAATAATACTAACAAACTTAACCTACTTCTAATATAAACACAAATATAAAAAATAAAATTATATTATATATATATATATATATATATATATATATATATATATATATATATATATATATATATATATATATATATATATATATATATATATATATATATAATATATATATAATATATATATAAATATATAAAAAATATAAATTATATATATATCAGTCGCCCCCGGGTGGGCTCGAACCACCAACCTTTCGGTTAACAGCCGAACGCGCTAACCGATTGCGCCACGGAGGCTATATTTAACGTAGCTACACGTTTATTTTTTTAGTTTTTTATGATATATATATATATATATATATATATATATATATATATATATATATATATATATATATATATATATATATATATATATATATATATATATATATATATATATATATATATATATATATATATATATATATGAATATCTTTTTGAAAACCACTTCCATTTTTATATTCTGACGATTTGATCGAGATTTCAAAAAAAAAAAAAATAAAAAAAAATAAAATTTTAAAAAAAAAAAAAAAAAAAATATGAAAAAAAATAAAAAATAAATAAATAAATAAAATAAAAGTTTTATTTCTTTCTCAATTCCAAATGTAAAAATCTGGAATCGTTTAGTCGAATCAAACTCAATATATATGATAAAAAAAAAACATTGAATAAAACTTGTTCGAATAACAAATAAATAAATAAATAAATACTATTTAAATTTCGGAGTGCGAGCTGATTGTGAGCGTGTCGTTTGAGCGTTGCAAGAGCGAGCGGTCTATCTAATTTCGATACAGTGACAATTTGTTGCAAAAGTAACATTCCTCAAATAAACTTTTTGCTGACTTGACATAAAAACATCAGCTCTTTTACTGATATAAACAACAACAACAACAACAACAACAGCAATAATAATAATAATAATAATAATAATAATAATAATAATAATAATAATAATAATAATAATAATAATAATAATAATAATAATAATATAATAATAATAATAATAATAATAATAATAATAATAATAATAATAATAATAATAATAATAATAATAATAATAATATAATAATAATAATAATAATAATAATAATATATAATAATAATAATAATAATAATAATAATAATAATAATAATAATAATAATAATAACTTTTAATACAAATTACATATCTTTCAATACTATAAAAAACCTGGGTATGTCTCATTATCCATTTACATCTATATATAGCACTGCCTTTACTTTCACGCACCTTTAATAATCAAAATTTTTTAATAATTACTATTATTTGATTCATTTAATCAAACCCTGTGTTAATAATATACGTTCAAAATCAGCTACATTTTCTACACATTCTTTTCAAAAGAAAAGGAAGCATAAAGTCCTATTGCGGATATATATATATATATATATATATATATATATATATATATATATATATATATATATATATATATATATATATATATATATATATATATATATATATATATATATATATATATATATATATATATATATATATATATATATATATATATATATATGTGCCAAGTCCAGGGAACTGGCACTCTGTCAGGTTTTGAGGACTCAGACTCGGATTAATCAAATCTAGTATAGTTTATGGCCGAATTTAGTAATAAGTAATATTTTCCAGTTTTTTTTTTTTTTTTTTTTTCCTTATTATGTACTCGTGTACTTGTGTAAATTTAAGATGCACAGAACTGATTACGGTATTAACATGTGCAATTGACTTGACTCGTGCAGCCATCCTATTCTCTTACACATTCAGATCCTATACTAAGAAAAGACACAAAATAAATTAATTTTTCTTACAAAATCCTAAAGCAGAAATTCAAAAAGTTCAAGTAAGTAAAAAAAAAAAAAAAAAAAAAAAAAAAAAAAAAAAAAAAAAAAAATTTTTCTAAAATTAAACGATAAGGAATTGTTGGAAAAAGAAATTTGTTGTTATATTTCTGTTTTAGAGTAAGTCTTTTTTTCTGAACATTATGGCAAAAATTTTTTTTTTTTTCACATATCACCACTGCTCACGGGTATACTACAATAATTGATTGGGGTTTCCTTGAAGAGGTGATGAACAAGGGACAATGAACAGGTCTCGTCTCGCCTACCTTTGTTCATACGTTCCAATCTTGAATCAGAAACAGAG
>SEYY01001029.1:149691-152191 GCA_009176605.1 Armadillidium nasatum
AAAAGAATTTTGGGTGTTTATACACTACAAATATTGTCCTAACGAATCGTTGGGACAAGTTTCAAAAATGTCTAATTTTTTATTATTAGAAAATAAATGGGTGAAGCGACTTTCTTATGCTTAGCATGTCTTTTCTCTATTGAAAATCTTTTTTGGTGACATTTTTGCCACTTGTCCCAACGATTCGTTTGAATAATTTATAGTGTATTAGGCCCTACGCGTTTTACATTTATGCTTATTCTATAGAACGTGATCTACAAAGGTGAAATTACTATTTTTATATCACCACTCACGGGTCGGAAAGTATGGAAGAAGAGCTAACAGTAAATAAATGTTCGTATGCCATGCATTTATTTCTTCAAATATGTATACATCATATTATAGTAGCGTCGAATTTAGATTCAATTTGGAAGATGAGATTAAACATGACAGTAGTATACATACCACTATTGACAGGCAAAAATCTGGCAACCTGTCCCTAACGGTCTTTTCTGCATTTGCGGGCAATGCTGCATTCTCAGGGACCTTCCTGACATTTTCTTTGTCGGTTCACGGACCCCGGACCCCAGACTCGAGCCAATTCCATCCAGACTGAACCGCAAAGAAAATGGTCAGGAAAGAAAGTGAGGTGAACGCAGCGATTTTGCAAACTCAGGCAACTTCCTGATACCATTTCTGGGGGGTTCACGGGGCCCCCGCGGGGGCCACTTCCCCAGACTTGAGGTCAATTTCAATGGGTTGAACCCCCCAAAATGGTGTCAGGAAAGAGCGTGAGGTCAATTTGAGCGGAGTGATTTGCTCCGCAAATCAAAATCCCGTTTGGCTTAGGTTGCCAGATATTTGCCTGTCAATAGTGGTATGTATACTACTCATGAGTTCCGAACATCTTACTGACATTCTACCATTCATAGTTTGAATTACAACATTTTTTCCTTGAGGATTCCCTCAAAGATTTTGTGGTTCCCTAAGGGTCCATATAAACTCCCAGGGTCTTTCTGACCCTCAATAATGTCTGAGAATGGAGGAACCAAATGAAAAAATGAAGTTACATTATTACATTATATAGAAAGAAAAATAATTCTCGTTACATCAACGATAAAGATTAACGTCCAATTAGTGATTTGCTGTAAGAAGAAAACAAACATAATTTTTGCTTCTACTCTTACGAATGTTTTTACTTTTTATTTCTCTATACATTGGTATAAATCGACAGAGGGTGGAGAGGTGAAACTCGAAAGTTACAAAGAAATCCTTATCCAATCAAGACTCCTTTTTGTTCTATCATTAATAAAGAAACAAACTTTAGGCTCATAATGCTTTCTAAGTCCAACTCTTCTTATTAACATTGAAAAGAATTACGTCACAAGTTAAACATTAATAACCAGAAAAATATTTCCTAATAATTATAGAAAATTAGCCATTAGGATTTTGGGATTAAAATCTGTTTCAAATAATGGAAGAATTGATCTTTTGGAGAAAAGGATTAAAAGGAGTTCTCTCTCTCTCTCTCTCTCTCTCTCTCTCTCTCTCTCTCTCTCTCTCTATATATATATATATATATATATATATATATATATATATATATATATATATATATATATATATATATATATATATATATATATATATATATATATATATATATATATATATATATATACGTGTGTGTGTTTTCATTGTTTGCAAAATTGTTAAAAGTTGATCCTTCTTATTTATAGGATAAGAGAGAGAGAAGGAGAGGTGGAGGGTAGAGGAGGGGGAGGGGAGCCTGATGCATTAGGATTAGGTCTTTTTTTTTTAATTCTGTGAGGATTAGAAATATAATTCTTTGGCAATAGGATAAAAGTCAGTCACTCTTACGGCAACTCAATTCAAAATCCTCAGGCAAACTTTCTATTAAAAAGAGTTTAATATATATATATATATATATATATATATATATATATATATATATATATATATATATATATATATATATATATATATATATATATATATATATATATATATATATATATATATATATATATATATATATATATATATATATATATATATATATATATATATATATATATATATATATATATATATATATATATATATATATATATATATATATATATATATATATATATATATATATATATATATATATATATATATATATATATATATATATATATATATATATATATATATATATATATATATATATATATATATATATATATATATATATATATATATATATATATATATATATATATATATATATATAAATACATTAAAGCCACTCAAAACATTATAATATAGAAGGACAACGTTTCAGCCCTAGGACACAGGGCCCTCATCAGGTCCAGTCTTTTTGAGTCTTTTTTTCCTGTCTGCTTATCAAGCTAGAGCTGATGAGGGCCCTGAACACTGCTGGGAAGGCGAGAAAGTTATGAGAAAGTTGACTCAATTTAGGGATATTCTTCTTAATTTATTTAAATATATT
>SEYY01001029.1:162191-172191 GCA_009176605.1 Armadillidium nasatum
ACAGGCTAAATGAGCGAGCGTTTCCATCAAGAAGGGAAGGTCGAAGTGAAGAGACAAAAACTAAATAGTTTACCAAGGCAGTCTACAAGCTCAGAAGCACAAGTTTTGAGAACCGCAAGAGGAATACCATCAGATCTGGAATGTTACAGAAACTTAATTAAAAAATCACAACGTGCGCCGGGGCAAGCCGAACTTAAGGTCCTGGCGGCACCATCCCATCATCGGAGGCCACCAATTCTCAGGTGATAATGGGGTGAGGAGTGGATGAGGGGCATTCTTTGGATGAAGCTCTCGAAGCATCTCTGAGGCTGCTTTGAATTTCACTTTTTTTTTTATTTATTTATTTATTTTATTTTTTTTATTATAAAGGTAATGTACGAGTAAGAGCTTGTAAATTTGGAACATGAGAAGGGAGTAGGGGGAAGGAGAAGTGGGAGCATAGACACTCCAATATGAGGCGACGTTACACTAGAGACCCTCTGAGAAGGTGAAACGCGAAAAGGAACGAACCAAAGGGCTAGGGAGTGAAACGGAATGGTCTAGACCAGCGGTTCCCAACCTTTTTTTCCTTCCGTACCCCTTCATAATGTTCCGTACCCTTTCGTACACACACAAATCCAATTTAATATATATATATATTATATATATATATATATATATATATATATATATATATATATATATATATATATATATATATATATATATATATATATATATATATTTTTTTTTTTTTTTTTTATATTCTATAATCTATATTCTATTAATTTTTTTCTTTTTCATTCTTTTTTAATTAATCCATATATTATTTTGTGTACCCCCAATCGATAGCAGGCGTACCCCAGGTTGAGAACCGCTGGTCTAGACCATACTGTCCCTCCCCGGATTATGCCCAATAAAGAGTAATTGCATCGCTTTGGACGGCGCTACGTTCTCCCCTACACACACACACACGCATATATATATATATATATATATATATATATATATATATATATATATATATATATATATATATATATATATATATATATATATATATATATATATATATATATATATATATATATATATATATATATATATATATATATTTATATATATATATTTTATTTAATATGTTACTAACGGATTAATCAAGGATTAAAATAAAATAAAATATTTAAGAAAACAAACCAAATGGTAAGAAGTAAATAGCAAGCAACATATCAATGCTCTGGAAACAAAATTATCGCGAAATGACGTTTCAAAATATTAAGTAATATTATTTAAACATTTAATTAAGCCAAAGGGATCAAAAAAATCTGGTATCGGTATCGGTATGGTATCGGTCATTTTTTGCCGATACCGATACCGATACCTGAGAGCTCGATACCGATGCCGATGCCGATACCGGTATCGGAAAATATGCCGATACTTGCCGATACCGATACTTCACTCCATCCCTAATATATATATATATATATATATATATATATATATATATATATTATATATATATATATATATATTAGGGATGGAGTGAAGTATCGGTATCGGTATCGGTATCGGCAAGTATCGGCATATTTTCCGATACCGGTATCGGTATCGGTATCGGTATCGGCCTTTTCAGTATCGGTATCGGTATCGGCAAAAAATTTGTATAGGAGTAAGTATCGGTATCGGTAGTAGTATCGGCAAGTATCGGCATATTTTCAGGTATCGGGTATCGGGTATCGGCTTCGGGGAATTTTTAGGTATCGGTATCGGTAAAAATTTTGGTATCGCTCCATCCCTAATATATATATATATATATATATATATATATATATATATATATATATATATATATATATATATATATATATATATATATATATATATATATATATATATATATATATATATATATATATATATATATATATATATATATATATATATATATATATATATGCTCAGCACAATATCCCGCATAACTGCAGAGTGCTGTTGACTTCAGAAATATTATCCATACTTCTTTAACCATACATGGAAAGAAAGAATATTGACAGACATATGATTCTCCACCCGTAGTAGCAAAACGAAGAGATTTATCTTCAATAATATGTAATATATTGATATATCCAAATTCTCTCTCTCTCTCTCTCTCTCTCTCTCTCTCTCTCTCTCTCTCTCTCTCTCTCTCTCTCTCTCTCTCTCAAGTATTATGAAGATTCAGTGAAATAGAGTATCCGTTATAAATTCAATATGAGATTTTTTCATTTTTCATTTATTTTAACATTTAAAGGAGAAAATGTTCTCCGAAGAGCTGAGGAGTTACAGTTACACGTTCAAAGGATAACTTTACGGCACAGTGAGTAAAATTGAACTCAAAACATTGATATTCTTAAGGAAAATAATTTATACATTATTTTGGAACGGAGTGTGACGTAGGGTAATTATAATGACCAGTATTAAGTATAAAGGTAATTGCGACGTCCATTATGAGGTAAGGTAATCGTGACGTCCATTATGACATAAGGTAATAGTGACGTCCATTATGAGGTAAGGTAATCGTGACGTCCATTATGACATAAGGTAATCGTGACGTCCATTATGACGTAAGGTAATCGTGACGTCCATTATGACGTAAGGTAATTCTGACGTCCATTATGACGGAAGGTAATGGGGACATCCTCTGTGACGTTAGGTAAGGTGAAGTCCTATGTGGCATAAAGTAATAGTGGCATACAGTGTGTCTTTAAGGTGCTATAATGTAATTAAAATATAAAATAAATAAAATATAATTAAAACGTCCTGTGTGATGTCAGGTAAGTGTAATCGATGTCCAGTGTAACGTTAGGTAACTTAGACGTCCAGTGTGATGTGAGTAAGGAAGCATTGTTAAAAAACAAATTTCGTACCACAAAAATAAGTGATTTATTTTTTTCAGAAGTTTGAAAGTCCCATGAACATTGCTTAATTAGGTTAGGTAAGGTTAGGGTTTGAAGGTTAGGTGAGGTTAGGTTAAGTTAGGTTAGGTGAGGTTAGGGTAGATTTTAAACGTTTCTTGATTGAATCATCCGGGCATAACCAAAAGCAATGTACGATTAATAATTAAAATACTTTAATTATTCAAATAATTACTAATAAAGAAATATACTTTAATTAAATGATAAGAATTTGAAATGAAATATTGCAACATTGTATAAAGGGCGAGTCGAGCTGAGTCATTTATCCTCTCATAGTGTATACGTCTATTAGAATTTTAAATTAAATGTCAAAGTGGAATTTACAATGATATTATTAATTAAATTTTTGGAAATATATTAAAAATATTCTTAAAAAAAAAAAAAAAAAAAAAAAAACGAAAATTAAATATTAAAACGAAAAATGTGTCCCAAAATATGTACAAACACTTAAACATCTTTTTCGAATTAAATTACAAGTTTAGTCTCTTCACTCACAGTGTTTATTCTATGTTCTATAATGACAAAGGTCATGTCATGCCAAATATAATGACAAAGGTCATGTCATGCCAAATATAATGACAAAGGTCGTCATGAAAAATATAATGACAAAGGTCATATCATGTCAAATATAATGACAAAAATCATGTCATGCCAAATATCATGACAAAGGTCATCTCATGCCAAATATAATGACAAAAGTCATGTCATGCCAAATATAATGACAAAGGTCATGTCATACAGGCTTCGAAACCTTGTTTTAAAAAAATTTCTTCTCATTCAAATATTTGATACAGATAGATCAAACCTATCCAATCTTTAATTATTCATATGAAAATATTTATCAATACAGCTTAACTGTACTGAGTAAAATCGACAACTAGCAATACACATACAAACAAATACACCAGTATTTTCTTACGAATATGTTGTATTTGTATTTACATTCACGGTAAAACTTCACATGATGTTAAAGGAGAGGAATAACAAAAACCTCATATCATAACTAAAATATAATTTGCTTATCTTGGGTACTAAAATGAGGCTTTGAAAATTTGACCAATCAGATTTCGTCTAAAGAGCTATCAAGCATCAATATAAACATATTTTAATTGGATTAAAACAATTAACGAATACCCTTAAGGTATATTGCAACGATGTACTGTTTCCGACCTGCAGGAGTAGTTTCTCTGTGCCGGGTGGTCTACTATTCACTCCACCCCTCTTACCTGAGACTCCTCCACGAGTCTTTAACAAGGTGGGCAAATTAAATACAATATATATATATATATATATATATATATATATATATATATATATATATATATATATATATATATATATATATATATATATATATATATATATATATATATATATATATATATATATATATAGGTTCAAGCTCAAATGGGGAAACTCTCTCTGAAAATAAAATGGAAAATAATAAAATATATATATATATATATATATAATATATATATATATATATATATATATATATATATATATATATATATATATATATATATATATATATATATATATATATATATATATATATATTTTTAATTTTTATATTTAAGTACACTCCATGTAGCCTCTATATTTTGGGTGTAAGCTCCAGTTTGAGGATCCACAAAATTTTTACTGTGGTTCAAAGTAAGATGTTTAAAAAAATGCTTTTTTACGACAATTGATGAACTAAAAAACTTAAATTGGGTGTTATACCCAGCATATGTCTAAGGGGGGCTCTGCCCCCCGTACCCCCCGACCCGTGAGTGATGATGATATTGTCGACTACTTTTCCTTTTCTACGATTTGGGGTATTTTCCATTTTTTTTTTCAGAGAGAGTTCCCCCATTTGAGCTTGTGCCTATATATATATATATATATATATATATATATATATATATATATATATATATATATATATATATATATATATATATATATATATATATATATATATATATATATATATATATATATATATATATATATATTATATAATTATGCATGTATTAAACCTTATAAAAGTTTCATTTTAAATTTATTAAATTTATTTAAAATTTTTAATTCTTAAACTAAATTATACGTTAGGTTAGTTTTATCTGTCAATAGAAATTTATTTATCTTGCAAAAATACTTAAAATTTAAACAAACCCTTTTTTTTAACTCAGGATACAATTTTATACTTACACACAAAATACGTAAAATGTAGTTAAATATATACACACATATATCCATATTGGAAATACAATGCAGTTATAATCGGCATACATGTAAAATAATATATACACACATAAAATTAAAATACGTTTACACAGTATTTTTTTTATTTTAGTTTTTTATTTTTATTTTTTTTCGTGTGTATCTATAATGATTTAATTTTGGTCTTGTATTTATAAATACATTGAGTATCTTTAAAATCTAGATACTGATTACAGGCAACGATACAATTACCTTGCATAAGTGCGGTAATAAATTCTCTTAAATCCACGTTAAGAGATTTTTGGTATTATATATTGCTTTATACTTATAGTATTGTCATATATATATATATATATATATATATATATATATATATATATATATATATATATATATATATATATATATATATATATATATATATATATATATATATATATATATATATATATATATATATATATATATGCTATTGGACTCGAACCGGCAACCTTTAGGATGGTAAGTCTTGCTCGCTAACCACTAGTCCATAGAGGTTCAAAGAGGAAGTCACATTGGAACTGCTCTGATCTACAGTTATGACGTTAATCCCAAAGGACCCCCCCCCCTTGACCTGCAAGTCGTAGATCGTCATGGCTTAGTGACTAGCGCGCAAGACTTACTATCTTAAAAGTTGATGGTAGACATTAATTTTCCATGTGGAAATAGTCTGTGAGAGTTATAGCGGACTTTAAACTTTATTATATAACTGTCTGCGAGTGAGGGAGTCGACCTTTTACCTCGTTGCCCTTTGCCTGAGTTGCGGTCGGGATAGTCCTTTGGGATTGACGTCATGACTGTAAATCATGATCAGTTCCAATGTGATTGCCACTTGAGCTCCCATGGCCTAGTGATTAGCGGGCAAGACTTACCGTCTCAAAGGTTAATGGTTCGAGTCCAATAGCAGACATTAAATATATATATATATATATATATATATATATATATATATATATATATATATATATATATATATATATATATATATATATATATATATATCGGTATATATATATATATATATCGGTATAATAAATATTAGCTGTTGCTAAAGGTGCTGGAAGTTTTTAAAGAAGTTGGACATCCTGTTCAAGTTTAAAGAAATGTTTAAAAATTTCAGTTAAATTTTTTGTGCAAAAGGTGTATAGTATCACCTTCATTCTATTGGGCACAGCTTTAACAATTGGGGTATCTCCCGTATCACGTCCCGTACTTTTTTTGTTGGGTAGAATTTAATGTTTTTATTTATTTATTTATTAATTCCGCTTCAATTAATACCCAAGGGCAGAGCCCTTTTTGAAGGAGAGACTTAGAAGACTTATGACCCATTCACATTTGTCAATGATTTCGAATCTTTATAATTATGACCTGGCGTTAGATTTCTTTCCTTCTTTCTTGATGGTAGATGAAGATGGTAGCCAGCTTCCACCGTCCTTGTAGTGATTTCGTAACACCAGGAAGGGCCAAAACTTCACATTGTTTCCATACGGAAACCAATATCTTCGGACTTCTTTATTTGGTGCTTTCTTTCCAACCATTCTAGTGTTTTAGAACTTTTAAACTAGAAACTTCTATCTATATTTTTAGTTTTGCCTCTGGATATAATTCTTTCTCACTTTAAAGCACTATTCTGGCTTCATTTCAGAAGTTTTTTGTTGCCTCTATATATATATATATATATATATATATATATATATATATATATATATATATATATATATATATATATATATATATATATATATATATATATATATATATATATATATATATATATATATATAAATATAATAAATATAATAAAATTAATATTAAAATTAAAAAAAACGCAATCCAAAATGTTTCGTTGTTTTTCGATTAAAAACAAATAAAAATTTTTTTTTTAACGAGTTCTGATAATTCGAACAATAATGGGAGGAGCTTCACACGAAAAAGTATGCAATATAAGGTTTATCTTATATACATATTATATTACAACTTTTTTTTCCAGGTTAAGAGTTGGTATGTTTTTCATCGAAGGAAGGAAAGTATGACGATTCATGATTGGGAAAGAAAGTATGACAAATCGATGTAGAGGAAAATATGCGACAAATCATCAAAAGAAAGGAAGGTGCGATAAATCATCGAAAGAAAGGAAAGTGCGACAATTTATCGAAAGAATGGGAAGTGCGACAATTTATCGAAAGAAAGGAAGTGCGTTAATACATCGAAAGAAAGTGTGACAATTTATCGAAAGAAAGAAAGGAAAGCACGACAATCCATCGGAAAGAAAAGTGCGACAATTCATCGAATTCACAAAAAGACGAAAAAATTTTTTTTTGCTTTATATTATTTTTGTTTTCATATATTTATTTATTTTCTTTTATGACAGTGACGCAACAACTTAGAGAAGGATTAAATTAGGTCAGTGATGACATATAAGTATCCTAAAGTCTTTAAAAAAAAATTTCCCTCACATTGTAGATTTTTCATATGAGTTTGCAACATTTTTGTGGATTGACCCCTATAAGAACACATTGACCTTAAATTAAAATTCAACATTTAATGCCACTACTAACAGACTTTTTTTCCTTTCTCATACTCGCACACATACACGCGCGCACACGTACAAATACACACATACACCCATGCATGTCAGAGGATGGAACACCTATCAGCGGAAAATAGTCATAGCTTAAGGGCGAACAAAAAAAAAAAAATTTGTAAAGCTTAAAAAGAGTTGCGCACAATTTGAGTCAATCTAAGACAAATGCTTCGAAGTCGAAAAAGGATTAGCAAGTCCGTCTATTTGACCTTCAGGGAGGAAGACAGAATGTCAAAGGTCGGAAAGAGGACTAGTAATTAGATCAGCTTTTATTTTTTATTTTTTTCTTTTTAAACTGATTTGTGAAGTCAAAATATGGAAAGAAAAGATTCTCGCGAATTCATATATTATATATATATATATATATATATATATATATATATATATATATATATATATATATATTATATATATATATATATATATATATATATATATATATATATATATATATATATATATATATATATATATATATATATATATATATATATATATATATATATATATATATATATATATATATATATATATATATATATATATATATATATATATAATATATATATATATATATATATATATATAAATATATATATATATATATATATATATATATATATATATATATATATATATATATATATATATATATATATATATATATATATATATATATATATATATATATATATATATATATATATATATATATATATATATATATATATATATATATATATATATATATATATATATATATATATATATATATATATATATATATATATATATATATATATATATATATATATATATAATCTATATATATATATATATATATATAATAGTATATAGATAGTGAAAAAAATTATTTAAAATAGTGACAAATTATAACACATTAAAAAAAAAAAAAATATAAAAAAAATGAAATAAAGGAAACACTAATTGAAAGAGAGAGAGAGAGAGAGAGAGAGAGAGAGAGAGAGAGAGAGAGAGAGAGAGAGAGAGAGAGAGAGAGAGAGAGAGAGAGAGAGAGAGAGAGAGAGAGAGAGAGAGAGAGTGGGGCCAAAATAAAATAAAAAATGTAAAAAGAAAAAATTGTTTAAATAGTTAAAAAGCGTCAAAGGAAATTTATTGAAATTAAGTGTTAGTTTAAGTGTTTTTTTTATACACACAAAATTTTTGTAAATTTTTCATTCTTTATCTCAAGATTATTATTATTATTATTATTATTATTATTATTATTATTATTATTATTATTATTATTATTATTATTATTATTATTATTATTATTATTATTATTATTATTATTATTATTATTATTATTATTATTATTATTACTATTATTATTTTTATATTATTATTATTTATTTTTTATTTTTATTTATTTATTTATTTATTATTTTTTTGTAGATAAAAGGGTATTGGATATTTAGTAAATTATGAATGAAAACCCAATAGCTGAATTATCTGCTTGAGAAATTGGATGGGAAATTAGTTCATCAGAAAAGGACGATGCGTTTCTTGTCTTGAATCTTCACCTCTTTATTAATTTGACTCACAAAGTTCAATATTACAAAAAATACTTACCCAATTAAAAAATTTTAGATAGAAATGCTTTAAAAAAAAAAAAAAAATGCTAATTTTGAATTTTATTATGATATTAATAATAATAATATAATAATAATAATAATAATAATAATAAATAATAATAATAATAATAATAATAATAATAATAATAATAATAATAATAATAATAATAAATAATAGATAATAATAATAAAAATAATAATAATAATAATAATAATAATAATAATAATAATAATAATAATAATAATAATAATAATAATAATAATAATAATAATAATAATAATAATAATAATAATAATAATAATAATAATAATAATAATAATAATAATAATAAATAATAATAATAAAAATAATAATAATAATAATAATAATAATAATAATAATAATAATAATAATAATAATAATAATAATAATAATAATAATAATAATAATAATAATAATAATAATAATAATAATAATAATATAATAATAATAATAATAATAATAATATAATAATAATAATAATAATAATAATAATAATAATAATAATAATAATAATAATAATAATAATAATAATAATAATAATAATAATGATTATAATCATTAATATGAAAATAATAATAATAATAATGATAATAATAATAATAATAATAATAATAAT
>SEYY01001029.1:177191-179691 GCA_009176605.1 Armadillidium nasatum
ATATATATATATATATATATATATATATTATATATATATATATATATATATAATATATATATATATATATATATATATATATATATATATATATATATATATATATATATATATATATAATATATATATATATATATATATAATATTATTTTGAATATTAAATTTATTTTTGTTTATATTTTTTTGCTTTTTTATTAAATCTAAATTTTAGAATAAGAAATAGTAATAATATATTAAATAATAGTAATATATTTAATTAAATAAATAAACTAAATATCTCTAACTATAATTTATTTTATAACTTTCGCCTTAAGGGTGTTTGTTTTTTTATTTTTATTTTTTTTAAAAAGTTCACATCTCACGGGCATTGCCCTATTCGCGGAGAGGAAATTTTCTAGATAATATATACCTAGGATCCCCAAGTGGGATCGAACCAGCGCCCTCAAGCACGTGAGTCAATCACTCTACCGTTTGAGCCACGGTATACGGTCTATGCCTATACAAACATTAACACCGCAGTAACACGTCTCGAAAATCTTAAATCCCCAAATTTCGATGTTTTATGGCTTAAAATCTTTCTTCCTACTGCTACAATTATCTTCTGTTTCTGCTACTGTTCCCCTAGTGGAACAGATTTTACAGTTTTTTTGATTGTCTAACTACCTCTCACGAGACTGTTCACTCTTCCCATCCAAATGCTGAGGTCCTCTATTTAGGGGATTTCAACGTACATCAGTGAGAGCAGGAGAGTTGATAAGACGAAATGCCCTAGACTCCACCTTTTCCAGGAGAGCTGTGAGAGTGGACCCACCCCAGATGTGTGACGCATACTCCATACAGGGGCGAACAACACCCCTATACAGAGCAAGCAACTGGGGTGGAGTGAAGAAATACTGAAGGCGCCTCAGAACACCTAACCTCTTAGAAGCTTGTTTAGAAAGAGAAGTAATGTGATCTTTCCAAGAAAGATGACGAGAAAAAGAAACACCAAGAATATTTAGAACAGATGAAGGTCTGAGTTGAGTGTTTTCGAAGAAGATATCATAGTTGTGTGGAAGATTGTGTCGAGTGGAGAGATGGAGGAATTGAGTTTTGGTGGCATTGAAAACAACCATATTCTCTCTGCCCCAATTAGAAATACGAGATAGATCAGAGGTCAGCTGCTCCAAGGCAACCCTCCTTGCATCTATTAACTGTTGTTGAGAGGGGCGCCTTTCAAACTGAAAAGAGTAATGAAGGGTGGAGTCATCAGCATAGGAGTGGATAGGAGATGAAGTAACAGAGAGAAGGTCATTAATAAAAAGCAGAAAAAGTGTTGGGGATATTACAGATCCTTGAGGAACACCACTATTAATAGATTTAAAGGAAGAGCGGTGGCCGTCTACAACTGCTGCTACAGAACGACCGGAAAGGAAATCAGAGAAAAGGTCACAGAGAGAAGAATAGATTCCGAAAGAGGGAAGTTTGGAAATCAAAGCTTTGTGCCAGACTCTATCGAAAGCTTTCGATATGTCTAGCGCAACAGCAAAAGATTCACCGAAATGCCGAAGAGCGGAGGACCAAGAACAGATCACCAGAGAGCGTTTCTTACGAAAGCCATACTGGCGATCAGAGATAAGATTAGAAGAATTGAGATGTTTCCAAATCTTCCTGTTAAGGATAGATTCAAAAACTTTAGAAAGAACGGAGGTTAAAGAAATGGGACGATAGTTTGAGGGTTGAGAGGGGTCCCCCTTCTTCGGCACAGGCTGAATGAGCGCACGTTTCCAGCAAGAAGGGAAGGTTGAAGTAGAAAGACATAGACGAAAAAGTTTATATATATATATATATATATATATATATATATATATATATATATATATATATATATATATATATATATATATATATATATATATATATATATATATATATATATATATATATATATATATATATATATATTATATTATATATTATAAAAATAAATATTTAAATAACTTTAAATAACAACTTAGACATTTGGAAATATATAAAATAAACATTTAAAAAAGTAAGAAAAATCATTAACTACACTTGTAAATTTTTGTTTTATTCCTCCAGGGCGTAGCGTAACTCTTGTTAATCTCGTAACTGCCTCAATTTATTCGTCAACGTATCCTACGTTTCCTACGTATCCTACATACGTTTCAACAAATGTTCCCTCTGACATTTATTTCGCGATTTAAATCACGTTTTTTTTTTTTTTTTTTTTTTTGACTATTTTGATCTGAAGAAAGTGTTAGAGACTATTGTTCAAACTATACAACAGGAATTGTTTACATCATTAAAGTTTTTTTTATTTTTATTTTTTAAATCTGAAAATTAATTCAATAGACATGAACAAAAAACAGTTGAAAACAGATTATTTGCACCTTCGTAACAGCCAAAAAATAATAATAAAAAAATAAAAATAAAAGAAAATAAAAAAATAAAAAATAAAAAATCTAAAAAAAAAAAAAAAAAAAAAAAAAAAAAAAAA
>SEYY01001029.1:182191-184691 GCA_009176605.1 Armadillidium nasatum
TTTTTTTTTTTTTTTTTTTTTTTTTGAAGTGTGATTGAAATATTCAATAAAAATTGTTTCGAAAATGGAAATAACAGAAACAATCCAATAATTATTTTTTTTTCCTTATAATTAAAAATGCGGTATAAAAAAAAAAAATTATAAATAAACTTTAAATTTTCAAAGTGAAAAACAACAATCATTATATCAAATTTTAAAAGCAAATTTCCCCAAAAAAAATTTCAAGAGTTTTTAAATTTTAGAACTGCAGCGAATTATTATTATTATTATTATTATTATTATTATTATTATTATTATTATTATTATTATTATTATTATTATTATTATTATTATTATTATTATTATTATTATTATTATTATTATTATTATTATTATTATTATTATTATTATTATTATTATTTTTAAAATTTTTGATTATTTTTACCTTGTACCATTCTTATTCTTGCTACTTTCTTAAACCACAAATTTTAAAAATCAATATATATATATATATATATATATATATATATATATATATATATATATATATATATATATATATATATATATATATATATATATATATATATATATATATATATATATATATATATATGAAGAGAGAGAGTAAATATGAAATACAAAAGTGCACTACAAAAATATCCCAATATCCTAACGGAAAGTATCCAAAAATCAAAACAAATATTTCCAATTATTTTTTTTAGCAGAAAAATAAATTGGCGAAGCTATTTTCTTAAAATGTTTTGTTTTGCTACTAGAAAATAAATTGGTGAATTTATATCTTAAAACGCCTTTGTTTTTTGTTTTTTTCAATAGAAAATAAATTGGTGAAGCTACTCTTATAAATTAAATAATGTCTTTTCTTTCTTATAAGAAAAATAAACTAGGTGAAGCTACTTTGAATAAGTAATATTATCATTTGTTTTCTTATTTGAAAATAAATTAATCAAGCTACTTTTAATAAGTAACTATATTATTTGTTTTCTTATTAGAAATTAAATTGGTGAAGCTACTTTCTTATAAATTATGTCTTTTCTTATAAGAAAAATTAACTGGTGAAGCTACTTTTTATAAGTAATATTATCATTTGTATCATTTGTTTTCTTATCTGAAAATATATTGGTCAAGCTATTTTTGATAAGTAATGTATCATTTGTTTTCTTATTAGAAATAAATTGGTCAAGCTACTTTCTTGTAAATTATGTCTTTTCTTTTCTTATAAAAAAAATAAATTTGTGAAGCTACTTTTGACGAGTAATATTATCGTTTGTTTTCTTATTAGAAAATAAATTGATAAAGCTACATTCTTTTAAATGTCTTTTTCTTTTCTTATTATGAAAATAAATTGGTGATATTACTTTCTTATATGTAATATGCCTTTTCTTTTCTTATTAAAAAGTAAAGTTTTGAAGTCACTTTCTCTTAAATAATATGTCTTTTCTTTTCTTATAAGCAAATTAAATTGGTTAAATTACTTTCTTATAATATGCCTTTTCTTTTCTTATTAAAAAGTAAAGTTTTGAAGTCACTTTCTCTTAAATAATATGTCTTTTCTTTTCTTATAAGGAAATTAAATTGGTAAAATTACTTTCTTATAATATGCCTTTTCTTTTCTTATTAAAAAGTAAAGTTTTGAAGTCACTTTCTTTTAAATAGTATGTCCTTTTCTTTTCTTATAAATAAAACAAATTGGTGAAGCTATTTTCTCTTAAGCAAAATCCCTTTTTATTTTTTTAAAAAATTTAGTTTGTTATTTGACGGAACGTTTGGTGCGAGTAGTAAAAAGGAGGTCTTGACATATTACTGATGAGTTGAAAAATACATTCATGTACATTTTGTTTTAAATATGGCAGAAAAGTCCCAGTGTTTTACCCACACGAGACCCGCCAACAGAGAGATAGAGAACAAAACACAATCTGATTGTTATCCAAAACAAGGACAGACATGCAATTTTTTTACAAAACGATTGAAAGAAAGAATATTGGTTAAAAATAACCATATATATATATATATATATATATATATATATATATATATATATATATATATATATATATATATATATATATATATATATATATATATATATATATATATATAATATATATATATATATATATACCCTGAAAGGCATATATAAAACTAAAATCGATTTGCACTAATGAAAACTATGTAATTCGTAAAAAAAAAAAATTCGTTTTAATGATGAATTTGAAAGAGGAGAAGAACGAAAAAAAAAAAAAAAAAAAAAAAAAAAAAAAAAAAAACACGATACAAGACGACGACCCCAAATGATGATGGATGGACCGTGTCGGAAATCACTCTTTGTACAAAATCTCCAATTTTTGGTAAATCTTTGAATGGTTTTTTCTCTGTTGTTCAGAAACAAAACTTGGATTAATTCCTTTTCTTTTTTTAAAATTTCAAACACAAGAAACAGAAATGTTTTATTTCTCCTTTATCTCTTTCTGTGTCTCTCTGTCTCTTCGTCTCTTTCTTT
>SEYY01001029.1:202191-203937 GCA_009176605.1 Armadillidium nasatum
ATATATTATATTAATAAATAATTAAGAGATAAAGTTAAAAAATAAAGAAAAAAAGAATAAAAACAAATATATATAAAAAACGGCACAACAACAACAACAAAACAGCACAACAACAAACCAACACAACCATACTAATAAACCAACCAAACAACAACCAACAACAATAACAGCAAATACAACAACAACCAAACACAACCAAAAACAACCAAAACAACCAAACAACAATCAAACAACAACCAAATACCAACCAAACAACAAAAAACAACAACCAAATACCAACCAAACAACAAAGAGCAACAACCAAGCAAACAACCAAACAACAAAAAACAACAAAGAGCAACAACCAAACAAACAACCAAACAGCCAAACAAAAACAACCAAACATCAACCAAACAACAACTACTAGAATAGAGAAGAGAAGGACAAAAAGAAGAAGAGATTGAAAGACAAAAGCTCGAGTCAAAGTTCACAATCAAACTCTCTTTATTTAATTTGAACGAAGAAAACTTATTTCAAACTATTCCTTTTCATGCAATACAACATTTATGTATGTAATGTATATACACGTCTTTATGTCTATAATGTATATATATACATAAGTTTAATAACAAGCCCCTGCAACGCATACACAATTCTGACAAGCTTTTTAATAAGACACCGAACGTTTGCCATTTTTTTTTTCTTTTTTTTCTTTCTTTTTTTTCTTTCTTTCCCATTGGAGAAATCCTACATTTAAAGTTCGCTTTTTGAAGATATAATAAAATGTAAGTTAGTATTTAAATTAATATAGAGATGCTTGCATGCATTTAAAGAGGAAATCTAAGATTGGTCCTTTTTTTTTCTTTTTTTATTTTTTTTTATTTTTTTTAAAGAGGGAATCTAAGATTGGTCCTTTTTATTTTTTATTTTTTAATTTTTTTTAATTTTTTTAATTTAAGATGTTAATAAAACAATGATTTAAGTTTTAAACATTTGGTCTATCAAATAGGTAAGTTGATATGCAATGATGAAGGTAATGTTGATGTTATGATATCTTGGACAGGATAGTTACTGGTTATAATATTATTATATTATATATATATATATATATATATAATATAGATTATATATATAAATATATATATATATATATATATTTTCAGATCGCCACCACTCACGGCAGAGCCCTTTTCAAGGAGGGGGACACACAAGGAAAAAATCATTCAAACTCAGACCTAACGCACATCCTTAGGTGGCACAGATGAAACTGAAGTGAGATTAATACAGAGGAAAAATAGATGATGGTAGAGAGTTCTCAGAACATAGTGGCTGGAAAGATGAGACACAAATGGTTAGCCTGGGTTTCCTTCACACAAAATTCGTCGAAAGCAGGGCCCCATGTGCAACGAGGACGAACGGTGGGAATGCGAGAGGTCAATTCCTCGAGCACCTGCCAATGAAGTACCTATAGAAATGAGATAGTGCGCCAACGTCTCGTCGTAGGGATAGTAGATCAAGAGAGTTTGAAAGTAGGGGACAGTTAATTAATCTTTTAGCTTTAGATTCAACCCTATCAAGAAAAGAGGAGGACCCGGAACCCCCCAAAATGTGAGAACAGTATTCTTTACAAGGGCTAATAAGACCCTTGTATATTTGGAGTAACAGCTCAGAAGGAAAATATTCTCGCAAACTGAACAGGACTCCCAGCTTCTTAGAGGCCCTTAGAGAGAGAGAGAGAGAGAGAGAGAGAGAGAGAGAGAGAGAGAG
>SEYY01001030.1:5000-15000 GCA_009176605.1 Armadillidium nasatum
AACGATTATACAAATTGGTTGAAGGTTGGTATTTGTTATATATTTTTAAGCCTAAATTCAAGCCTATATTCTCTCATTGTCACATTTAGAATAAACTTTTTTTAACATTTAACTTTTTTTTATACATAAGGCAGCACTCTATCTCAGACTGATAGATTAATAACAAATTGAATCATTTTTCATGTTCCTAAGATAAATATTAACTTTTGGGTCATGTAAGACACTTGGAATCTTTCCTGGCTTTATTGTACTAATTGATTTTGTGCTAACTTACTTATATATTTGTGTCAAAAGAATTCTCTTATTAAAAAATTTTTTTTTTTAAAATTTTAAATGTTATAGAGTTATAAAACAAATCTAATCACTACTTTTGTCTGAAAATTTTGCTTTTATTCTCTGTATTTGAGAGAAAAAATTGCAGCATTTTTTCTACTTAACTATCCACACATACTGGATAGTTTTAAAGACTAATGAAAAAAAAGCCATATTTAAATGTTTACAAAAGGATTTTATATATATATATATATATATATATATATATATATATATATATATATATATATATATATATATATATATATATATATATATATATATATATATATATATATATATATATATATATTATTGTTCCATTATTTTTTAACATTTCTGTGTAAAATTTTTAATTAAGTAATGCTTTTTATTTTTGTGAAGGGGGTTTCAGAACATCTAAAGTTTTCATGAATCTTGCGTAAGAAGCAGGTGTATTATATAATAGCATTTAAATGAAACACATAAAATTATAGAACTTGTTTCTTCTAAGTGATTGTTACCCTACGTTTTTCAATCTTTCTCTCTTCTACTCTAAATTTTTCACACACTACGACTGTTAGTAGTAGAATAATGGAATCTAAATAAAACTTATAACCTTTCCACAACTCTAGTATTTCTCTATCCTTATATACTTGGTATTTCCATTTTCATAATGTTCATACAAATTTTTCAAACCATTCCTTATCTACTCTAAAAATTTTTCATACACTACAACTGTTAGAATTAGAATAATGGGATCTTAATAAAACATAAAACCTTTCCACATCTCGAGTATTTCTCTTATCTTTACATACTTGGTGTTTCCATTTTTATAATGTTCACAGGAAACATTGTAAGTAACTATAAAAATAATATATTTTGCAATTACGCTGATACCAAGTATATTACAGCTAACAATTCAAAAAAGAATGGTGGAGGTGAAAATGTTCCTGGAGCAACATTTCATGAGATTACTCCGCAATTTGCATTTTCGGAGGAGACAAAATATTCAAGTGTTGTGTCTTCACCTGCATTATTTGAAGCTTTGGGGTATTCGCAACAAGGTAAAATCAAAGATTTAGTAATGTTCTGGATGATATTTTTTTAATTATTATTATTATTTTCTTTTATGCTTTAGTATATAAATTTTTTTTTAATAAAAACTTTGTAAATAATTTATTTAAATTATAAAGGAAAAAAATTAAGCTGCACCATTGCATGATTCAATAGCAACATATTTTTTATATTAAAAGGAAAAAAATGGTACTAACAAACGCACATTTATTTATTTATTCAGTGTGTTTTGAATGAAATTTTTTAAAAACTTTTGATTTAATGTTTGCAATTTTGTTTGTTATTAATTACCCTTTTATTTTTATTCCTGATTTTTTATTTTTTATTTTTAGTCCAAAGCTTTAAATCTTTGCTTGCTTTTTTTTTGTCTCGTTCTAGAATTATTATTTTATCTTTATGTATATATATAGACAAGGACTCTCTGTATGAAGAATTTATTCGACTTAGTTTTCCATTTAAATCTTTAATATTTCCTGACATTAAACCTCTTATAATGGAACTTGGATACAATGGAAGGGAATCCGATATTTTTAGGTAAGAAATTCTTTGATTGTGCACTTCCATTTTTGTAATTTATGCAATTTTGTGCAGGTATTTTTGTTATTTATAATTATGCTGAAGTACTTTAATTAACTTTATTATTATTGAAGCCATATATTATATATATATATATATATATATATATATATATATATATATATATATATATATATATATATATATATATATATATATATATATATATATATATATATATATATATATATATATATATATTATGGTCATGGAAGAATGGTTATAAACATTATTATTATTATTATTATTATTATTATCATTATTATTATTATTATTTTATTATTATTATTATTATTATTATTATTTATATTATTATCAGAGCCTTTGACGAACACCATAGTGGTGAGCTAGACATCCATCAATTTATTTTGAGTTTAATGGCGATGGATCCCATGACACAACACGGACAAGGCCCCGGGGAATTCAGATGTAGACATATTTTCAGGTATTTATCATTTTTGAGTATATTTTTAATTCTGCCTTTGTATAACCATAAAGAAGGTATTAAGAAACATAGGTTTTTGCTGATGCACGGAATGCATATTATTATTATTATTATTATTATTATTATTATTATTATTATTATTCATTCATTCATTTTGTTATAGGAGTTAATCTTAAAAATTTAAAATTAAGAAGGTAGTCAGATACAAATATGAAATGAAAGGAAAAGAATATTAATATTAGCTATTTTATTGTTTTGCTGACTAATAGAATAATAATATTGTTATTGTTTATAAAATAGTCTTACATAATTTACAACTATTGAATAAGCAATTCTTTCATTCTTGTGTTTTATATAAGGTATTATGACGAAGACAGTGATGGGTTTTTGGACGAAAAAGAGATCTTGAGAATGGTGAAAGACATTGCAGATTTACTGAAGCAAAATCTTTCGGAAGAGAAGCTTAAAATTAATGTGCAAAATGCTCTTAAGTGAGTATATATATATATATATATATATATATATATATATATATATATATATATATATATATATATATATATATATATATATATATATATATATATATATATATATATATATATATATATGTGCAGTGAGGAGGGGTTTATTCGGAAATCTGCTTAATAGGTATTTCTTTAGATTTTCCGAAGCAGCTTCTCTTTTGTACTGTCTTGGCGCGAAAGGTAACACTCTTACTTACCATCTAAGAGGTCGGGGTGTAATCTCGGTATAGCAGACTCTAAAAATTTCACTATATATATATATATATATATATATATATATATATATATATATATATATATATATATATATATATATATATATATATATATATATATATATATATATATATATATATATATAATTTTTTATTTTTTTTAAGGGTATTTGGAGTAAATCCTTCAGAAAAAGTACCAATGATAAATTTCTTAACGTCTGTTGGTAGCCTTCGCTTTCGAGGAACATCTTTACTATTCCGGGCCACAGAGAGTGTTCCTTCTGTTATAAGAAAATTTAATAAAATAAGTTTTGGGTAATATATAAATTTTATGTAATTTTTAATTTTAATTTTATTATTATTATTATTATTATTTATTTTGTTTTGTAAGACAATCTTTCTACATAGTTTTTAAACTTTCATTCAATGAAACTCTTAATTTGACTTATGTTCAATGTTCATAAATTAAATTTAAATATATTACATAAAAACTTTGAAATTCGTAAGAAGTAAAATTTTCACAGATATGAGAATGATGGCTTCAAAAGCGGCGCAATTTCACAAAACGCACGCCGCACTTCTTCCGCGTTTTCTCATTTGTTTGCTGATTCTTATCAAAATGCTGGGAAGGAACGAATAAATGAAGTGTCTTGTAATATATCAAATGACTTTCCGGGTGAGTTATTATTATTACTATTATCATCATCATCATCATCGTCGTCGTTCAATAGTGATGCCATTTTAGCTTTTTTTCAAGTATAGAATTCTTTTTTCGGATTTAATATTTCTGACCACCTTTGCTGATGCATATTTCCTAACCCAGTATCGTAGCTCGATGGCTCCTGTACACCACCTACTCAACAAAATTATTATTATTATTCTACCGAATTCTGTATTTATGAATACAACAACAATAACTTTTTCTTTCATTACAATTTCTCCATTCATCATTTGTCGTATTTTTTTTTTTTTTAATATTTGAGATTGTTGAAATTAAAGGAAAAACCAAAGTGAAAAATAATTCCGGTGGTCAAGATTTTCAGATTTAAAAGATTCTCAATTTAAAATTAACATAAACATTATTGATTAGTTTATAGTGTTTCATAAGTGCAAACTTTTTATTTTACTCTGTTTTTAAAGAGTACACAATTTGTTAAATTTGGTAGCTATTTTCACAGTTTTGATGTTCATTTTTTGGGTAAGGTTTTAATGATATATATATATATATATATATATATATATATATATATATATATATATATATATATATATATATATATATATATATATATATATATATATATATATATATATATATATATATATATATATATTTTTTTTTTTTGAATAATTTTTTCCTTTCTTTTTCTTAGATTCTTCGTTTCGTGATGAGTGCTGTTGGAATTCTTCTGGCTACACTTTAGCAGAACATGCTGTTATGGTTAGACGCTCTGGTGCTATATCAAACACTTTAAATTTGCTTGATATGGAAAGTATGTCTTCTATATATATATATATATATATATATATATATATATATATATATATATATATATATATATATATATATATATATATATATATATATATATATATATATATATATATATATATATATATATATATATATATATATATATATATAATTATATATATATATATAGTATCTGTTGTTTTTAAAATTGAATTAACATATTTATTCAAACATAGAATTTAAATTTAACAGAACTATTTAAATAAGTTTAAATTTAATTTAAATTTAACTATTTAAACTATTTAATTCCACTCAGCCATAAGTGTATCTTTTGGCACTTTGATCAGACTGACTGGGGGCTTTATGTTGCTTCTACGCTAGCTATCCCTGGAGGAAATGATTTGTCTCTGAAGACGCTTTGGTGTCTGCTCATAAAGTGGGGCTGTAATCGTTGATGGGATGAGCAGTCTCATTCCTTCTTCATCTAAATCTTCAAAATCCATGGTTCTATCGCGCTTGCTCTCGTGCCATTCAGGCTAGAGACATCGTATATCAGAGTGGAAAAATTCTCCTTCTCCTATCACTCTTGTTAATTTTCATTCAGCTCGAAATCGTTGCAGGGAAATTCTTCGACATGCAAAGCGAACTTTCAACAAACGAAGGTGTGCCGAGCTCCTAAATTCTCCTACTGATAAATCTTTCTGGCCTCTTGACAAAAACCTCTCTAACAACTTCTGTAAATCTTCCTTTCCTCCTCTTATTCGCTCTGATGGCTCTGTTGCTAATACTCCAACTGAAAAGGTTAATCTCTTTGGCTTCCTGTTCTTCTAATTTAACCCTGTACGAATCTGGCAATCCTCCTCCTCCTTCTTCTATCAGATACCCCATGCCTTTACCTGGGATTACATTTGATCAGATGCATGGGCTTCTGAAATCTAGTAACGATAGGAAGGCAAGCGGCCTGGATGATATTCCTCCTCAAGTTGTAAGGGAATGTGATCCTGAGTTGGCTTCGTCCATCGTTCAACTTTTCTCTCTACTTCAATACTAGTACTTTTCCTCAGTGTTGGAAATACACATTAGTTCAGTTTATTCCGAAGAAAGGTAGCCGCTCTGATCCTTCTAACTATTACCCTATAGCTTTCACTTGTATTCTGTCTAAGATCTTTGAAACCCTTCTCAACTCTCATTTCTTAGATCATCTGGATCCCATTCCCTTCTTTCTGATTATCAGTATGGCATTCGACGTTCGAAGTCTGCTGGTGATATACTTTCTCATCTCACAGATCTATGGGCTTCTGCCCTTAGGGGCCATGGGGAGACGTGTAGTGGCTCTTGATATATCTAAGGCACTTGAGTTTTCCAAGCTCCTCCCCCTTTGGGTTTCCTCCTTCTCTTTGCTTATGTCTAGCTTTCTTTCTAATTGTTCCATTTCGGCTTTTGTTGATGGGGCGACTTCTTCCTTTTCTGTCAATATTGGTGTTCCTCAGGGTTCTGTCTGGTCTACTACTCTATTCCTTTTTATTAATGATCTTATAAGCTGCTCATCTAACCCTATCCATTCATATGTCGATGACTCGACCCTCCATTCTTCTACTCATTTCAAATCTGCTCCCTTTTTTGCATCTAGAGTTGCCTCTAGCCTTCATCTTTCCGATTCCATTCTTGCTGATCTGGATAGAACTTCCCAGTTGAGTAGTCACAACCTTGTGAAATTCAACTCTTTAAAACTCAACTTCTTAAAATCTCCCTCTCAAAGACACCCTCCTAGCTTTTCTATTTCTTTCGATAATTCTCCCATCACCTGTTGACAACATAGACATTCTTGGCCTTCACATACACAAAAAATTGTCTTGGAAACCTCACATCACAATGGCTTCTAAGGCGTCCTCAAAGAAGCTGGGAGTTCTGCTTAGACTGAGAATTTTTTTCTTCTTCGCAGTTACTCCAATTATACAAGGGTTTCATCCGCCCTTGTATGGAGTACTATCATATCTTGGGTGTTCAGGTTTCACCTATCTTTTGAATAAGGTTGAGTCAGAGGCTAAAAGACTTTTAAACTTTTCCGCTCTTTCTAATTCACTTGACCCTTTATCTTTCCGACGTGACGTTGATGCCTTGTCTCTTTTCTATAGGTACTTTAGCTGCAAATGCTCGAGGAAACTGACCACCACTCGTATACCTTCACCTTTACGGCGGCCTCGTAGCACAAGGGGTACCGATTGCACATAAATTTTGTGTGGACATAGGCTACTCCAGGCTTGTCTGCTGCAGTGCCTCCTTTCCACCCACCTCTGTTTTGTGGAATTCTCCCCCATCTGTGTTTCCTAACGAATTTAATCTCAATTACTTTAAAGCCCACGTCTGTGCTCAACTACGAAATTTGCGTTAGTTGGGACTTGTGGGGTTTTTCTTCTCTTATTGATCTAACTTTCCTCCGTGAGCTATGGTGATGTGTGAAAAAAAAATACCAAAATTAAATTTTCTCATCATTGACTAATGAATATATATAGTTACCATAAATACATTTGTTTTACATTTACTTAAGGAGCTGGTGAGGTTGGTAATACAGGATTGGAGACCTTATATGAAAATGAAGTATTGCAAGTAACTCCAACTGATGCAGCCCCGTCGCACTACAAGAAACACAAAGTTAAGAAGCAGTACTCGGCTCAAGCCTTTAATTTAAATTCCTTGCCCAATGAAATTCTCAATGCACTGCGTTATTTTGAACACGAGATTCCAGGCAGTAAGAGTGCCATGGATTGGGGAGCGGTGAGTAACTAAAGAGTCTTGGGTGTTTAATCAAAAGAAATTTATATTTGGTAATAAGCAATAATTTATCTTTAAAATATTATAATATTTTACCTTGAAATCAGAATTGTGGAAATTCTAATCAGAACCAGGTAGGAATTAGTCTCAGAATCGGTAAATTTTATTGGTTCAGAATTTTAGACGAGTTAGGAAGCCTTCTAAAATCATAATTTGGATTTAGATATTTTCATGATTCTAATAGTTTGACACGAAATAGCTTTATTTTCATTGGTTTAAATCAGAAACTAAATCAGATGCCAAAAATCTAAAGTAGTTGAAATCAGGACTGGAGTCAGATGTCTTTAATCTGAATTCACAGTCCCTCTTAAAATTATTATTATTTTTTATTTTTTTTTCAGGTTGACAAAGCCAAATTGGTAAAATATATTTTTGCAATCTGTGATTCTGTTAAAGACATTCTAGAATCCGAACCAAGACTTCTGAATATTACTTCGCCTTGCTATGTTTTAGGTATCTTTAATGTTTTTTTTTTTCTTGTGAACGATCTGCAAAGAATATTATTACTGAGTAATATAGTGTGTTCCCAGTTGAGTTTTAATCAGTTTATAATTGGTTTTAATTTTTTTTTTACCCCCTTTTTTTCTAGGAGATCTTCATGGCAATCTCAGAGATTTAATATGTTTTGAAAAGGCTCTTTGGAGGCTTGGACCACACTTAACCCCTGCAAATTTTCTTTTTCTTGGCGATTATGTGGATAGGGGTAATTATGGAGTTGAGGTAATCAAGTTTTGTTTATAACTTTCATTTGGTAATTTTTTAAAAAGTGATTTCTCTGATTTCATTGTATATGTTGTAGTGAATTGTTTATAATTTTCGTTTTTTTTTTCTTTCATTTATCATTGCATACCATTTTACAATAAAATTACAGCCAATTTAATATCTTAAGTTTAGAAAGGTGTAGTAAGTAATTTGCACAAAATATTACGTTTGCTCAATGTAAGTTTTAATTCGCATTATGCGAATGTAATTCATTGCTACTGTCTAATAAAATTAGATAGTGTTTGATTAATTCTGTAAGTTCAGTGAATATTGCCTGTTCGAATTTGCAATTATACTTGGAATAAAAAGTATGCCACATGTACTTCAATCCTAATATATATATATATATATATATATATATATATATATATATATATATATATATATAATATATTATATATATATATATATATATATATATATATATATATATATATATATATATATATATATATATATATATATATATATATATATTATATATATATATAATTATTATTATATTTTTTTTTAATGTAATATTTCTTAATTGCAGTAGTAATTAAATTTTAATCCATTAAAGCATCCAGATTTACATATTTATAATGTTTTGGAATGTTAAAATTAAAATTTGCTTTCATCAAACATTAATGGGGTATTATCATACAGAATTTATTTGATAGCAACTCGTTTTGAAAACTTTTAAACTATTTTATTTAACACATATCAAAGGTGTTTGATTGAAATTTTGTTTGACGTTAGAGATGTTAAATGGAAATAGAACATAAAGTTTTAGAAGAGTTGCAGGAAAAGTATTGAAAGCTTTAAAGGAAATTAAGAGACATTTATGTTTTGGTGGTTGGAAAAACATGAAAGTGTGATAAATGCAAACCTTTACATGAAAAGGATGGGATATTAAGTTGTGAACTTATAATATGGGTACGAAAGAGATCTTTCACAAATTGTGAGAAGCATGAAATATGAATATTGAAGAGAGGAAAAGCTGGTTGCACTAAGATGTAGAGATCATTTGCTGCATGAAATAAGTATTAAATGTTAACGAGAAATTTTTGTTAAAACCTATAGTTTTGATTCAGAGAATGAGATTAGCTGTTGGCAGCTAGAAGAGAAATTGAGCATTATATATTCCATCTTTTCTCATCGGAGGAAAAAAAATCACGTTAATATTATATAAGAAATATTTTAATTTGCAAGGTATTTATTATTATTTTAATTTTCTTTCATTCTTAGGTAGTATTATATTTACTTGCTCAAAAATTGAAAGCGCCAAATAGGTTTTTCTTATTGAGAGGCAATCACGAAGTCCGGGAAATTCAGCAATTTTTCTCCTTTTTTACGTAAGCATTCTTTAATTACTTAAAACTAATTATAAATTTGCTATTGTTGAGATATCACATTAAGCTGTAAATTCCATTTTTGCCATGGAAATAGAAAAGTTAATAATTACCCAAGCATTTGTATGTTCAATGTTATTTGATTTTATTTATGTATGAACCTCTTTCGAATCCTTGTAATGTAAAGCTTGGCTTCTACAGTGAATGTGTAAATAATTTTGGTGAACAGCTTGGCCCTGTAGTTTGGGAAGAAATCAATAAAGTGTTTGATCGAATGCCTTTGGCAGCTGTTGTTGATAGAAAGGTTTGTTTTAATCATCATCATCATCATGTCTTAAAAATTTTTGCAATATACTAAAAACTCATAGGAAAAACAAGCATGTTAAATTGGAATAAATAGGATACATTTATTAATTTATATTAACCAGATTTTCTGTATTCACGGTGGCGTTCCAAACCTAAATGGG
>SEYY01001030.1:27500-80000 GCA_009176605.1 Armadillidium nasatum
GTATCATTGCTGAATATTTTTAAAGACTTTATCGTATACTTCAAATCTTAATAACAATCTTTGTAAATCTGTTTTTCACATATATATATATATATATATATATATATATATATATATATATATATATATATATATATATATATATATATATATATATATATATATATATATATATATATATATATATATATATATGAAATGCTCATCTCTGTTTATCCTCTGTTTCTCAACTAAGTCTTCCCTTAATAATTTGGGCATCTTTTCTCTGACAGTTTCTGCTTTAATGTTCTATTTCTTCAAATCTTTACATATATGAAACAAATATTCTTTTTTATTTCTTTCACTATTACTCTTTAGTTCTTTTTATTTGTTTTAAAGTATTTGAACTCTTTATTTATAATTATTAATTTTTAGAATCTTGATTCCTTTCTCTTATCCCCCTGTATTATTTTAATCATTTGAGATCAACTGGTGTTTAATTTTATTTTTTTAATTAAAAGACTCGTTGTTCATAAGCATTGCCATATTCTAGGAGAGTAATGTAGGAAATTGCTCTCAGAATCTGCTTGAGCGATCAGACCAGAGACTTTCAATATATGAACTTATATTATTACTGTTTGAGTGACAGTATTCATTCGGTCATTCCTATGCAAAAAATTTCTTCATTTGCCTTTTGCAAATGTGAGGAATGTTTTGTGGTGACATTTGATGTATGAAATATATTTGTCATGAAATACCATACATCATTGTCCATTAAACTGACTTTTTATGTGGTTTCACCCTAATTTGTTTACTCACTTTTTTATTTTTTTTTTGTAATCATTCCTTTATTAATTTGTTAATGGAGTATTGTTCCATTCTTGTCAGTGGAAGTATTCAGTAATGATTTCTTCAGTTGCCCCCTGATTTTTATCCAATATCTCATTGATGACCCAACTCTCTACTCTTCTGTCCATCTCTGATCTTCTCCCTCACTTGCCCCTCACTTGCCCATTGAATTCTCTCTTGAATTTGGCCTTCTGGTTCTAATTTTACTTACATGGATTTCGAATCTCTCATTAGAATTGCCACTGTTTTGTCAGTTTTAATTTTTTTAAAATTTCACTAACTCACATCTTGCTCTCAGAAGCCCTTCTAAATTTTCCTTTGTTCTTCAACAGTGATGTTGTCATTGCTGTTAACTCTATAAAAATCTTGGTTTAAAAAATAAATTATAAAATAATTTCAAAACTTTAGTTTTATTTACCATAGGTGGGAGATTTTGCTCAGGCTGCAAAAACTTCTATATTTTCGCAATTACTCCAAAGTTAGAAGGGTCAAATCAAGCTTTAATATATCTATAATATATATATAATATATATATAATATATATATATATATATATATATATATATATATATATATATATATATATATATATATATATATATATATATATATATATATATATATATATATATATATAGTTGTTTTTCCATTATTATTTTTATTTTTTTGATTATTATTATTATTATTATTATTATTATTATTATTATTATTATTACAACTCTAATGAATATCTAGTATTAAAAGTTTTACTTTACATTTACCCAATGCATGATTGTTCTTCTGTTAAAAAAAATAGTTTTTACATATTTTTTGTTTATAAGCAATATAAATATAAAATAAATTCATATATTATTATTTTAAGCTTAAACCAGAAGTCAGATCAAGCATTCGTAATTCTACACTGAAATTAATTCAGTATTTGGAAAGGAAATTAGAAGAAGAAATTGATTGGAAAGACACATCAGTTTATACAGGCACCTCTGGCTACACTCTTCTCTACCTGCATTTGGCAGAGTGTTTTAATGATGAAAGATATTTGCAGGTAGCTTTCTTTAAAATTTTAACTCTCTTTTTTTTTTAAAGTTCTTGCACGTGCTGGCAATCTGTACAATGAAATCCCCTTATATTTTATGTGCAGCAAATCTTTTCAGTCAAATAATTAATGAGAGGACTTCTCATTTGCATGCCTTGTACAATTACCAATTTAAATATTAAACGATCTAGTCTAAAATCCGATCTTATCACTTTTTTAATATGTACTTACTTTTTAAATATGTTTAAAAAAAAATGTCAGTATAGAATACTAAAATTTGACTTTTAAATATTGAGATTTATTATAGCAGTATGTTTTTATATATATAAAAAGTTTCTTAAGTTAATACATATTTATTTCAGAAAGCTTATTCATTGGCCGAAAAATCTTTGAAATGTTTGAAAGGTCGTCGCATATCATTTTTGTGCGGTGATTCAGGACCTTTAGCACTTGGTGCTGTCATATACGAAAAACTTGGTCTTAGTGCTGATGTTCAGTTCTGTGTTTCAAAGTTTGTAATAGCTTTTAATTTGCATTGTATATAGATAAAAAATAATTAAGTACTTTAAAAGTTTATTGCTTATATTGAGCCAGTAAGTAAGTAAAACTTTTATATTAAATTAGATTTAAGTTCATTGTAGGTGATATATAATACGATTTCCAGTTACTCTATGAATATATCAGTATTTGTTTTATTTCATGGTCTTTATAATATGAAAAATGTATCTTCCAATCCTAGGAAATTTAGTAAAGTATATTTATTATTACAAGATTATTAAAACTGTCGACCATGAAAAGGACTGTGTCAAATGTCTCTTTCTAATTTAGGGCTTGATATGCGAACGCTGGCAATTACTATAAAAAATAAAATTATATATATTAATGTTTGGATTCTATGTTAAATAATAAGGAAAATAAACAAGCATTCACCCTTTTGTTTATTTGAAATATTTATTGCCATTTCAGCTTAGTGAAACTTAAAAATGAAGTCCTTGAGCTTGGAAGCAGTCTGCCTGATGAGTTACTTTATGGTAGGGTCGGATATCTGTATGCATTATTGTTTGTTAAGCAAAAGGTTAGTCAGCATTTGTTATTCACATAATAAATCATTGTTAAATGTCCTTTTTTATAGTCTATTTAATTACAAATTATATACATTTTCCTTCTAAATTTTTAAATATTTCTTTTTGTTTAGAAGATAATATTTTAAGTGTTATTTTAGAGAATTATTTGCAGGTAAAATAAAAATCAAATTTAAATTTTTTTAAAAGTTTTTTATTGACACATTTTGTCCTCTTACTTGGGGCATTTTTCGGAGTACAAATTTTGAATTCTAATGTAATAAAATTACGATTTCAAACTTTAAAAATAATTCAAATAATAAGTTTAAGCAACATGACATTAAATTTTATGTTACCGTCAGGTTTGTTATTTCTGATATAGAAGGCCACCTCAGTCATTAGTTATCTGATTCTTTTAACTTCTTCATCAACAGATTTCCAATCTGTGCCTAAATTGTAAACTCTATATATGAATTCTTACAATAGATTTTTGTAGACATCAGGAAAGGTATAACCTTGTAATTAAGGTATAACTATCTATCAGTGGGCTTAACATGTATGCCTGTTGATAATAGTTCCATTATTATTAATTTTTATTTTAATATCTAATAAATTTATTATATTGTCTTGAGAAGTATCAAAAGTAAATTTCAAGCTAAATAATTGTTATAATCTAAGGAGTAAGGGGATACCTTAGAGACTGGGGTTAAATCCGTGGTTTTCTTCTAGAATGATGCTTTATAAATTAGACAAATGAGAATCGGCAAAAGTAGGGCCAAGGGGTGAGGCTATAGCAACTCCGTCTATTTGTATATACCGTATGTTTTATTTTGATATTTAAAAGGCATTTGTTTGGGTGCAACAGATTCATAGTGGGTTTTTCATGTGTCCTTCCGATAAATCTGGAGAGGAAATTTAATTGAATGGTAAACATTGAATGTTAATGTCGATAGTTCCAACTACTAGAACAGTAAATAATGATTCAGGATCTAATGAAGTAAATAAATTCAGTTTTGTTGAATTTAAGGTTGGTTAATTTGCACAGAGTTTCTTTGTTGGATTTAAATATGTAAGGAAATTTTCAGGTATGGACAGATTGTATTATTCATATATTAAGTGATATCATATGTAATGATTCTACTCATAAATATTACTGAACATAGCGGAGGGTCTTCTTTGTGTTTGTTCATTTAGATCTAGTTCATACATGTGTCCCACATAATTTGTTATGTTAATTTTATTTGAAATTATTTCATTATTATTAGTGTTTGTTTGCGGTAATATTATTTATTCGTAGAAGTTAGAGTAAATTTGGTAGGATCATCCACGATGTTTTTAAATTCATTTTCGCAAGTTATTCTGTTCATTACTACTACTACTACTACTCCTCTTCCTTTGTCTGGTCTTTTAAAAATTGTATCCTGATTATTTTTAATTAAAGGAAGAGATTGTAATAGTAGTGTAAGTCTTTAAGAAATGAGAATGAAGAAGTTTTTCCTTTTCGTTTTAAGAGGATCTTGATTATAAACACCAATATTTTTAATATTTGTTGTTTATAGAGAATATCATTAAGACTTCGATACATTTGTTAATTTTAGTACATATTTAAAGACCAGTACTTTGGGTATTTTATTATAATTTCTAATAGAGGGTGCAAATATTTTATCTCTTTGCTAATGCTTTAATAATTTTCCTTAAAAAATTTGTATTGAAATTTTAAATACAGAAAATTTTTGAAAAATATTTGTTTAAAAAATTGATCTTGAAATGGAAGTTTTTTATTATAATTATTATTATTATTATTTTACTTTTTATAATATTTTCCAATATTTGAAATTTAAATAATAATAATAATAATATTTTTAGGTTACATCAGAATTGATTGATACAGATCTTATTCGTTCAGTTTTGCTTGTTATCTTGGAATCTGGAAAATACCTGTCAAAAAGAAAGAAAGTGACTGTCCCTTTGTCCTATGAATGGCATGATAAAAATTACTTTGGAGCAGCTCACGGAGTCAGCGGTATTCTTACACTTCTTCTCCAGGTAAGTTTTTCTCGTCATTAGGTATGTTATATTTGTATTGGTATTTTTGTAGTCCCTAGCTTCTAAACCATGAATTGAGGAGGTTGTGTCTGGTTTTCTTCTAGGTTCATGAGCGGTTGACAACATCTGAAGTAAATGATCTGATAAGACCAACTGTTGACCGCTTGGCAACTTACATCTTTCCCTCTGGAAATCTACCTTCATCAGAAGGAAGCACCTCAGATAAACTTGTTCATTGGTGTCACGGTGCCCCTGGAGCCATCTTTCTCTTCTCCTATGCTTATAAGGTTTGACATTATTTTGTTTCCATTTTAACTATAAACACATTCGTATTTGATTTGAATTTTTACAGGTTAATATTATTGAATGATTTATAATTGCCAATTTATGGGAATAATTGAATTGTCTTTGTTAAGAAGGGAAGAAAGAATGCCTTTATATATATATATATATATATATATATATATATATATATATATATATATATATATATATATATATATATATATATATATATATATATATATATATATATAGGGGAGGACGTAGCGCCGTCCGAAGCGATGCAAGTACCCCCCATTGGGCATAACCCACGGAGTGATAGGATGGGCTAGACTATTCCGTTTCACTCCGTTGCCCTTTGGTTCGTTCCTTTTCGCGTTTCACCTTCTCAGGGGGTTTCCTAGCGCACCCCCGCCTCACACTGGAGTGTCTATGCTCCAACTACCTCTCCACCCCAATTCTTCACATGTCCCCACATTTTACATGCACTTACTCTTACATTACCTAAAACAAAGCAAAATAAAATGGCGAAACTAACAGCTGCCTCGGAGATGCTTGGAGGGGCGGCATCCAAAGAATGCCCCTCAACCTCCACCCCTCACCCCATCATCACTTGGGAGTTGGCGGCCTCCGATGATGGGGATGATGCCGCCATGACCCGGCGTCCGGCTTGCCCCGATGCACGGTCTTCTTTTTTCATTAATTTCTGCAACATTCGCGGTCTTTTTTCTAATTTCCCCTTTGTTGAACACCATCTCTCTTCTTCTAAACCTCATCTCTTATTCTAACCGAAACTCAGGTGCTTGAGTGTGCTGACAGCAAACCTTATTCTGTTACCTCCTACTGTCTCTATCCTCAATTTTCAGCCAAAGGCGGTTGTTGCGCATATGTGCGCAACGATGTTATTTGCTCTCGTGTCTCTGATTTGGAGTCTCATGAATTTTCTACCTTATGGCTTAAGCTCTCTTGCAATTCTACTACTAAATTTATTTGTTCTGTCTATTTATCTCCTAATTCTACTGACTATAAAAAATTCTTCGACTATTTAAACTCCAAAATAGAGCACATTCTATCCTCTTCTCCTTTCTCTGAAATCATCATTTTAGGTGATTTCAATGTTCACCACCGCCAATGGCTTTCCTCTAGTTCTCAATCTCCAGCCGGTGAACTCGCCTTCAACTTTTCTATCCAGAACAACCTTGAGCAGTTGGTGCAACTCCCTACCCGTATCCCTGACCGTCTTGGTGATGAACCCAACATACTTGATCTTTTCTTAACCTCTAATCCTTCTCCTTATACTGTTAAACTCTTTCCTCCTCTGGGTTCATCCGATCACCTTCTTATCTCCGTATCTTGTTCTGTCTCTTCAAGTCTTCCGCAAGAACGGCCCCCGCCTTCGGCGAGGAGACGTCTGTGGCACTTCGGTGCTGCTAACTGGTCAGACTTGCGGTTGTACTTCTCTGATTTCCCATGGAATGATTATTGCTTTCGTGGGAGGGGTCCCTTGGAGTGTGCCGATCGTATAACCGAGGTGATTCTCTCTGGCATGGAAGCGTACATTCCATATTCTTTCCCTTCTACTAAACCTAACAAACCTTGGTTTAACTCTGCTTGTTCTCGCGCTATCCGCCGCAGGGATACTGCCTTCAGAGATTACCGTCGTCTTCAAACTCCTGAAACTCATGCTAATTTATATTTCATCCCGGAATCGTGCAAAATCTATTCTTCGAGATACCAAAAACTCTTTTCTCCGTCGCAAATGCAATAATCTTTCTGGTTCCTCTTCATCTCGCCCTTTCTGGCATTTCGCAAAAAATGTCAACTCTAACTTTGCTTCTTCCTCTTTCCCTCCTCTAGTCTCTTCTGATGGCACAACTGCCATTTTACCTTCAACTAAAGCTGAACTCTTCGCTCAAACTTTTGCCTTTAACTCTACCTTGGACGATTCCGGAGCTATTCCTCCTCCTACAACCCCTCCAACTTATTTATGCCTAACATTGTAATTTCTTCTAAAGATGTCATTTCTGCTCTCTCTGAGCTTAACACTAAGAAGGCGTATGGTCCTGATGGTATTCCTCCTGCGGTTCTCAAAACTTGTGCTTCTGAGCTTGCACCCTGCCTTGGTAAACTATTTCGTCTTTGCCTTTCTACTTCGATCTTCCCTTCTTGTTGGAAACGTGCGCTCATTCAACCTGTACCGAAGAAGGGGGACCCCTCTCAACCCTCTAACTATCGTCCCATTTCTTTAACCTCCGTTCTTTCTAAAGTTTTCGAATCTATCCTTAACAGGAAGATTTGGAAACATCTCAATTCTTCCAATCTTATCTCTGATCGCCAGTATGGCTTTCGTAAGGACGTTCTACTGGTGATCTTCTTTCCCTACTTTCTGACTCTTGGTCCTCCGCTCTTCGGGGTTTCGGTGAATCTTTCGCTGTGGCGCTAGACATATCGAAAGCTTTCGATAGAGTCTGGCACAAAGCTTTGATTTCCAAACTTCCCTCTTTCGGAATCTATCCTTCTCTCTGTGACCTCCTATCTAATTTCCTTTCTGGTCGTTCTATAGCAGCTGTTGTAGACGGCCACCGTTCTCCTTTAAATCTATAAATAGTGGTGTTCCTCAAGGATCTGTCCTTTCTCCAACTCTTTTTCTAATTTTCATCAATGATCTTCTCTCTATTACTTCGTCTCCTATACACTCCTATGCCGATGACTCCACCCTTCATTATTCCTTTTCAATTTGAAAGACGTCCCTCCCAACAGCAGTTATTAGACGCAAGAAGGATTGCCTTGGAGCAACTGACCTCTGATCTATCCCTGATTTCAAATTGGGGCAGAGAAAACATGGTCGTTTTCAATGCCTCAAAAACTCAATTCCTCCATCTTTCTACTCGACACAATCTTCCACACAACTATGATATCTTCTTCGAAAACACACAACTCAAACCTTCATCTGTTCTCATAATTCTTGGTGTTTCTTTTTCTCGTGATCTTTCTTGGAAAGATCACATTACTCTCTCTTCTAAACAAGCTTCTAAGAGGTTGGGTGTTCTGTGGCGCCTTCGTAGTTTTTTACGCCACCCCAGTTGCTTGCTCTGTATAGGGGTGTTGTTCGCCCCTGTATGGAGTACGCCTCGCATATCTGGGGTGGTTCCACACATACAGCTCATCTTGAAAGGGTGGAGTCTAGGGCTTTTCGTCTTATCAACTCTCCTGCTCTTACTAACTCTCTCCAATCTCTTTCTTCCCGTCGAATTGTTGCGTCACTCTCTCTATACTATCGCTATTACAACGGACATTGCTCTTCTGAACTCTCACGTCGCATACCTCCTCCACTGAGAAGGGCTCGTGCGACACGTCTTTCTACACAGTCTCATCCTTTCTCTGTCCAACTCTCCGACCCCAGACTTAACCGCTATGCTCAATCTTACATGTACTCTACTGGTAAAGTCTGGAACACACTCCCTGTATCTGTTTTCCCAACTTCCTTTGACTTGCACACTTTTAAACGCCGTGTATCGGGTCACGTCGGCCATTAGCGACCCCGAATCCGATTACTTCCCAACTCCGGTGGATATTGGTAGGCCTTGGGCCTTTGCCCACCGGAGGAGACATAAAAAATATATATATATATATATATATATATATATATATATATATATATATATTATATATATATATATATATATATATATATATATATATATATATATATATATATATATATATATATATGAGGTAATAATTTAAGTTGCTAAAACTCTCACACTAATTATTCATTAAGCATAATATATATATATATATATATATATATATATATATATATATATATATATATATATATATATATATATATATATATATATATATATATATATATATATATATATATATATATATATATATATATATATATATATATATATGTAATGATAAGGAAAAAGTATTTTCTGAGAGTTTAGTTTAGGTTGAACGATTTGTTTTATAATTTTTTTGTATTTCTTCTCATTCTTCGTTCTCGATATGCCCAGTCTCTCCACATAACCCACTCTCCAAACGTTGTTTTAATATTCTGTAGTTCTGTTGAAATGCGGTTATCACTTTGGGACGCCTCTCATTTTCTACTGCTGTAGAGCACCACAATTAAAATAATGCCATCTAAAATACTTCGTTCTTGTCGAAAAAAAATTCGTTATCCTAGGAGATAATAACCTATATGATGATCATCATTCATTAACTCAAGTTATTTAGGTTAAAATGACTATGTTTATGGAGGAAGTACATTTACTTCATACTCAAAGTTCATTCCAGAAAAAATTTACTGTCTTTCTTATCATTTCTGCTTAGTAGATGTATACCTATAAAAATACTAATTTTACTCTGAATTCCTTGAACTAATGAAAATTGCACTTTCAAACCCTAGAGTTTGTCCCTTTTTCAAGATTTGGTCTATTCTTGAAAATTAATCCTTATCCAACTATTTTTCATATTATAAAGCCATCCAACTAATTTATTTTTAATATTTTATTCAGCATTAATATGTAATATAAATATTTTTATGAGCACAGATAATAATAATTATTGTAAATTTTTCCAGGTATTTAAAGATCCTAAGTATTTGAATTATGCCAAAGGCTGCGCTGATGTTATATGGTTAAGAGGACTACTTAAAAAAGGTTATGGTTTGTGCCACGGGACTGCAGGAAATGGTTCTGCTCTTCTCTTCTTTTATCAGGTCACTGGGGATATTAAATATCTTTACATGGCTTCTCAGTTCGCTCGCTGGTGTCAAGATTATGGGAAACACAATTGCCGTACACCCGATAGGCCATTGTCTATGTTCGAAGGACTCGCTGGGACAATTTATTTCCTTACCGATATGGAGAAACCTATGAGAGCCAAATTTCCCGCCTTTATTTTGTGAGTACTTAGAAAACACATGACGGAAAACATTGTTCTTTTTTTATTGTTTCTAACGTTATAGGAATATTGAAAACCTTTTTGTGGAAGAGTAGATTTAATTGCGAGCCTACTCTAGATTAGAAACAAATAAACATTAGAGAAGCTGTAAGCCATTCTTTTGTAGTAAAAACCGTAATAAAAAGATTTTTACACAAAATAAAAGTACTATTTGTTTCTCTCCGGAAATAAAATTGAACTGACGTTTGAAAAAATATATATTTTGAAGTTATTTGTCTTACACTTATTATGAGCCATTATGATTTGTATGCCTTAGATCGCTTTTAAGAAGGAAGAAAGTATTTTTATTCATTTTTTTTACGTTTTTATAACATTGAAATTTTATAAAATATAAATTTACTACTGTAATAGAGGTCATTATATCTTATTACTCTTTTGAGCTTGATTCAACAGAGATTCAGTTGGAACAATGGATATTCAAGTTGTACGGAGGATGATTTATTTATTTGTTGTACTTTCCTGTACGAGGAAAAAATAGTAATAATAATGCTATGAGGAAAGAGTCAATTAATTTTTGATGACAAATGAGTTGTTATATTTAATGTATTAAAATATGTTACTTTTACATTAATTATATGACAAATATTGTTTTTAGTTTTTAAATAAATAAAAGTTGAATATTGTTTTACTTTTAGCTCCTCATTTCGTTCGAAATGCTCTTACCTAACCATTAGTTTTTTTTTTTTTTTTTTTTTTTTTTTTTTTTTTTGAGATGAGATCGGTATAAGTCAATATTGACATAAATAGTTTGATTAAGAAATGGAAGAATATGATGCATGGTTTAAATATTTGCATCAACTTATTTAACAGAGCTGTCCGTAGAATAATGAAGCATATCCAAACTATCTTGCTAATTATATTCGGACAAAAAATTTAGGAAGCGCAACTTTTAATTCCCCACTATTACATTATTCAAAAACGTACGTACTATTAGATTGGAAAACGTGGAGACCAGCGCAACCACCTGATACTGATTTGACCTTTGGACAACCACTAACCGATCGAGTTGAAACATGATCAGTTAAAAGTAGAAGGCCTACCTAAATGTCAAAACTATTTGATAACGTGTGGGATATAAACATATTGAAGAGTTTGTTTTAAGGAAATGTCTGTTAAAAGAATAAACGAGCCAAACATTAATATTAACGCTTAATGCTTGCTTACATCTTGCAACTGTCTATTCTTAGATTCAAAACAGTTGTTATTGTGACGACGTAATTTATACGAAAGGGAACTACAAAGACTGAGAAGTCATATAGTTATTTTTAAATGGTTCCCTAAAGGTAGCGCTCACATTTGAAATGCATATAAAGAAATTTATTTAATCTTCAATATAGTTTTACAAAAGCATTTAATAAGATGGTCGTGGTATTTTTGAGGCGTGATAATCATAAAATCAAAATGATTAAAGAAAACAAAATATTCAATGATGAAGTATTCTTAATTATTAAATCATTAAAAATTTTGTAAGGTATTTTATAGAGAGCCAAAAAAAAAAATGTCTTTAAAAAATTATGTAATTCTGTATAAGCAGTACGAAAACTGACATATTGATATTAAATATGTTCAAAATTAATATGCATTAAACCTAACTCCAAAATTGCATTTCTTTTTTATCATGGAAAATTCGTGTATTTACTAAAATGCTTACAAAATAAACGTAAAAAGAGAGAGAGAGAGAGAGAGAGAACTTCACAGTTTACTTAAAAAGAAGGAGTCTAGAGTTTTCGTTTACAGGATTCATCGTGCAACTCTTATTGATATTTCTGCCAGGAAAATTGTTGCATTACTTAAATTGTAATTGTAATTTATATGGTAATGTGACAACGTCTTCTAAACACGTGAACCGCATATTGCACATCTCTTACTTCAACTCATTTAAGTAAATGGTGTATATATATATATATATATATATATATATATATATATATATATATATATATATATATATATATATATATATATATATATATATATATATATATATATATATATATATATATATATATATATATATATATATATATATATATATATATATATATATATATATATATATATATATATATATATATATATATATATATATATATATATATATATATATATATATATATATATTTAATATTAAAAGAGAAAAATGTGACCACCGCATTTTTTATTTTTTTAATTAAATGTATTTAATTTTTGCATAAAATTAATCCTTTTAATTTTTTTGAAAAGCTGTCACTTTAAGAGTATTTTGATTGCATAATTGAAATATACCATAATTAATGAGTAAAAACTTGTATACCAATAAAATTTCCTCGTTTTTTTTTTTTGTGACAAGAATAAACCTTTATTGCGAATGCTTCAATGTTGTTTTAGAAATATTGGTGGAAGAATTCTCATATATATATATATATATATATATATATATATATATATATATATATATATATATATATATATATATATATATATATATATATATATATATATATATATATATATATATATATATATATAAGCAAAAGCTAAGTTTTTTCAGTCTTTAAGAATGCTGTTGAGACATGCATTTAAAAAAATAAAAGAAGAAGAAAAGAAAGTAAAATAGTTGTTTAACTGAATCTTCGAGTTAAAAATATTCATCCTAGCCTGTAACGAATGTTATTTCCCAAATTTTACATATTAGGTAAACTTTATACGTCCTTATTGTAAAATGTTAAAGGTGATAAGTCGGTTTGTTTCTTATCAGATATATTAATTGTGCATTCATAAATTTTCATTTTTTAAGTCTTTGAAAGACTTGGTTTTTGTTACCGATTATTTTTATTGCGGTTAATTAATGCATCATTTTTCCCTTTTTTTGTAATAAAGTAAATAGTTTACATAGTTATCACATGATTTACAAGCAAATTATTAGCCGAAAGAAGACCTTTTATAATGTAGCTATTACGTAATAAAATTACTGAATTAAATTAATTTGCAAGTAATTTCGGAAACTCCATCCTCTTCTCGTGCTTGAAAATGAACTAAAACCCATATAAGAATGGTTTTTAAATACATAAATTTAATACCCGTGTTGTTGACTAGTTTGTTTCTAGTGAGTCATATTAATTTACAATCAAACGAGTGACATTCCCATGTATTTAAACTAGCTACATTTAGTACTAGATATATATAATGTATAATCACGGGCATTGACCTATTCAAGGAGGGGAACTTTCGTAGGTAGTTTCAACCTAGGATCTCCATGTGAGATCGAACCGGTGACCCTCATAAGTGCTTTCTCGTGAAAATAAATTTGGAGTTAAAAACTGAACCATTCTTAGAAAGGTTAAATTTTTGTTCGTAAAATTAACGACTAGTGTTAAGTCTAAAAGATCGATTTATTCCTACTAATTAAAGTGCGTAAACTTTTAAAAAACATGAACATATTAAAATTAATTATGAAATCAATTTGTACAATTGTAATTAAATTAAAAATTTTGACTGAAAAATATTGAAAATTTTTAAAATTAAACAGTCATATTATTTATAATTATTAGCGTCGAGTGTTTCGTCACTTAATTGGTATTAAGTAAACAAGCTGTTTATAATATATATATATATATATATATATATATATATATATATATATATATATATATATATATATATATATATATATATATATATATATATATATATATATATATATATATATATATATATATATATATATATATATATATATATATATATATATATATATATATATATATATATATATATATATATATATATATTTATATATATATATATATATATATATATATATATATATATATATATATATATATATATATATATATATATATATATATATATATATATATATATATATATATATATATATATATTATTTATATTATTATTATATATTATATATTTATATTTATATTATATATTATTATTATATTTTATTTATATTTATTTATATTTTTATTTTATATTTATTATATTTATTTTTATATTTATATTTATTTTTATATTTATTATTTATTTATTTTATATTTATTTTTATATTTATTTTATTTTTATATTTATATTTATTTTATATTTATATTTATTTTATATTTATTATATTTATTTATTTTATATTTATTTATATTTATTTTTATATTTATTTTTATTTTTTATATTTATATTATATTATTTATATTTATATTATTTATTTATTTATATTTATTTATTTTATATTTATTTTATATTTATATTTATTTATTATATTTATTTTATATTTTATTATTTTATATTTATATTATTTATTTATTATATTTTATATATTTATTATATTTATATATTTATTATATTTATTATTATTATATTTTATATTTATATATTTATATATTATATTATTATATTCTATATTATTATATTATTATTATATTTATATTATATTATATATTTATATATATATATATATATATATATATATATATATATATATATATATATATATATATATATATATATATATATATATATATATATATATATATATATATATATATATATATATATATATATATATATATATATATATATATATATATATATATATATATATATATATATATATATATATATATATATATATATATATATATATATATATTACACTAGGTGGAGTCAAGAGTAGCGTTGCTACTGATTTTAATGTTTATAATAAGTTTTAATAAAATAAAGGTTACATACTATGTCCTCTGAAATGGATTTTAATGAAGAGATTTCCCATGAAAATCCGTCTCAATATGATGAAAAGAAAACTCCCTCAAAATTGAGTCAAACGCTCAATTCCTCAACTTCAGAAACTAATGGAAATACTGAAACTAATGGAAATACTGAAACTAATGGAAATACTGAAACTAATGGAAATACTGAAACTAATGGAAATACTGAAACTAATGGAAATACTGAAACTAATGGAAATACTGAAACTAATGGAAAAGACTTAGAAGAATCACGGGCAAGCAAAAAAAGGCAGCATGTCTCAGAGGAATCTAATGAAGATAAACATATGAGCAGAGATAAATTGAAACTAGATCCTACTGGGCAATATAAACTAGATTCTACTGGGCATAAAGATTTGCAAAACACACAGCAAATAGATTTATCCTTGCAAATAGTAAAACCACCACCACATAGTCAAACAGAAGACGACACTTTGACACAACTACCTACTTTTGGTCCATCAAACTCATCATCGTCACAACCACAGAAGGAATCTAATGAAGATAAACATATGAGCAAAGATAAATTGAAACTAGATCCTACTGGGCAATATAAACTAGATCCTACTGGGCATAAAGATTTTCAAAACACACAGCAAATAGATTTATCCTTGCAAATAGTAAAACCACCACCACATAGTCAAACAGAAGACGACACTTTGACACAACTACCTACTTTTGGTCCATCAAACTCATCATCGTCACAACCACCACCCTCTAGTCAAACTGATCGCGAATCTTTGGCACTACTATCTAAATTATCTACTTCTGGGAAATCGGACTTCTCTCTCTCACAACCTTCTAGTCAAGCAGGTCCTTCCTTTACACAACCATCACTGCCTTCTAATCATACAGAGTCATCTTTAACACAACTACCACTAGAAAACGTTGTGGCTGTGAAACCTCAGGGTAATAATTTAGATGATGAAACAGAAATGGACATCAGTTCTTGTGATAAGGCTCATCAAAGAGAGCTTTGCGAACAAATCTTGAGAAGTGATCCATTGGAAGGAATTGGAGATTCTCGAATGTATTTCACACAATTTTATGGTGATATATGCGAAAGAATTGCAAAATTAAACCTTTTGGATAAAATTGAAAATGAATTTTCAGTAAGTACATTATTAATTTTATTTGTATGTTGGACAAAATTAATAATAATTTAAATAACTATATTAAGTTCATGAGACATAGGTTATTCCTACGTATCAAAATTGGATAATTTTGAATTCAAATTCAAATGGAAAGAAATTACAAGAGCAATTCTATCATCAAACAATCATAAAATATGAGCAAGAAGCTTATTTTAAACTATTCTTAAACATATTTTTAAATAGAGAAATAAATTTTAATTTAAGTTTTGGTTAGAATTAGATACTTAAATTATTCACTAACTATGAACTGACATTTTTCTCCCCCAATAAAGGCCATAAACAATGACTACGAAAGAATAGAATACATTTTACAATTCGAAGAAATTAAAAATTTGAAGTTGAACATCGAAGAACACAGTCACAAATCGGAGAAATTGGCCAACGCATTAGAAGAAGAATACAATAATTACTGTCATTCAACTTCCTTACATATCCTAAACCTTGGATTGCAAATGATAAACAGGAGTATACAACTCACACCAGGTACAGACAAGAAAAACTTAGGCATTAGGTAAGTTATTTTAACTTATTATTATATATATATATATATATATATATATATATATATATATATATATATATATATATATATATATATATATATATATATATATATATATATATATATATATATATATATATATATATATATATATATATATATATATATATATATATATATATATATATATATATATATATATATATATATATATATATATATATATATATATATATATATATATATATATATATATATATATATATATATATATATATATATATATATATATATATATATATATATATATATATATATATATATATATATATATATATATATATATATATATATATATATATATATATATATATATATATATATATATATATATATATATATATATATATATATATATATATATATATATATATATATATATATATATATATATATATATATATATATATATATATATATATATATATATATATATATATATATATATATATATATATATATATATATATATATATATATATATATATATATATATATATATATATATATATATATATATCGGGAAATGTTTTGAAAGTAATTTCTTCTAGAAAATACCGTACCGTACCGTCTTAACCACATAAAAGTAACCAAGGATCCTACAAAATGATCATATGATTATAAAAGTGACTATTTTCAATTTGACCTAATCAACTATAACTGCAACTTAATACCAAGTATAATGTAACGTAGCTTAACTTAAACCTAACTTAACTGGACTTAACCTGATAATTGGTTTGTGAAATTATTTAAGTTCTGATTTTGAATTTCTCTTGAGCTTTAGCGAATTCAAGAGGATTGTTGAATTGAGTATGCTACATGCTTACTTTTGATTTTTTGTAAAATAAATCTTAAACCAAATAAATGGTATTAGGATGGGGTCGCCTTTCTGGGACACTTTTAGCAAGATATTGTGAATCTATGGAGAAAAAAAGGTTCTCAAATGTTCGAGCAAGTATTGTAAATGGTAGAGATATATGGACTACGTGTACGTTAATTTCTTCAGAACGTCTCCGGAATGTATTCTGTTCAAGATGAATAGCTATATACTTCTATTAAAATTTACTATGGAAAAAGCAGGAAATACAGCTTTCTTTCTTTATGATGGCTATGTATGCGGACAATTTTAATTTATGGTATATCGAATGGACATGAATGTAAGATTCATATATACAAAGATTTTCTGCAAATTCGCTTAATACGAAAGGAAAGTGTTCTATTTGGGCAATTTTTGTATTCGTATGAGTAATGTAGCCCCAATTTGACAAACTATATCGGACAGGTTATGAAGATTTTAGATATTATAGTTGTATAGTGCCCAGTATATTTTATCGAGAAATAGTAAAATGCAGCAAGGAAGAAAGTTTCTCTCCAGATTCAAATAAGGCTTTATCTTAAGACGTTGGTGACGCCAACGCAAGAAAATGAAAGGGTAATAGTTATTCAAAGATATAAATTTAATATGCATGGCTTCTTGCATAATAACTTTTGACTACGAAATTGAGTGATTCAGAGGATGGAAATGGGAGTGAACTAGTATGTACTGATTGAGATAAGATTTACATAGCAAAAGTGGATATACAATAAATGGAAATTTAGTAAATCATATATATGATACAATACATTTTACAAATATGCGAATATTCTACAGAATTTTGTAAATATGTATTTTAAAAATGTACATAACATTTAATTTTTTTTCTTCCTTTCTCCTTGAAGGTAACTGAAAAATAAATTGAGGAATATTTTTAAAAATTAAAAACTTAACTATTTTAAAATGTATAAAATTAATTTTACGTCTTTGTATATTCAAAAATAGGATAATGAAGAGAGCCTGGGTAAATATAATGATGACCAAATTTGATGAAGCCAGAGAAGATGCTCATAGAAGTCTAGGTCACTGCTCAGATCTTTCTGTTATGTGGAACAGTTTTGAAATTTTAGGGCATTGTTACGCTCATATTGGTAAACACAGTTTTGCGGAACATTTCTTTCGCCAAGCTTTACTTGGATTGAGTGAGTGTGAATTAGATAATGAAACAAAAGCTGCATCTGCGAAGAGAATTTCTACTGTATTCAAGTATGTTAAAGGACGAGATGATTTGAGAGGCGGGGATATAAATTGTACTGAGAATCTGAGGATACCCGAAATCAGCTATGGCATTAATGGAACCTTAAAATGTGCCACTGAATCCGTGGAAGTAAAAATAAAGAAGAAAACTGGCCGAGGACTTTATGCCAGAAGAGAGATAAAACCAGGTTTGTTTCACTCTTTTAATGTAATAATTTGAAAGTGGGGGGGAGAGCATTTGACATTTGATGTTCTAATTGCCATGTATTAGAAGTAAATTTAGTTTATAAATTTTAATATAAATTTTGTAATTAAATATTTGTAAATTTTCTCCTTAATTGAATACAGGAGACGTAATAATAGTGGAAAAACCTTATGTGAGTGCTTTATACAGAGATAACTTTGAAACTCACTGCAATAATTGCTTTAAAAGATTTAAGTCCCCTATTCCATGTGATACGTGTACACGGGTAAGATATATACATTAAGCAATGAAATTGTAATAGAATATTCCAACTATCCATGAGTAAATATTTTATTATTCCAAGGTATGGTTCTGTAGTGGAAAATGCTTAAAGGAAGGTAAAGCTGGTTATCACTCCTCAGAATGTCCCAGTTTAAATCTTTTATATGAAGAAAATATTGGTAGAATGGGAATTATAGTGTTCAGGTAAGTTTTAAAATGTTCAATTGACTGTAAATTAGTGCATTTTAAAATGCTTGATAGTTTCATAAATGAAGCTGGGATTATGCAAGGATAATTTCATTTCGGTTTATGGAAAGGAAAATTTTCTTCTATTTTTAAAAGGAAACTTTTAAAAGTAATATTGAATTAAAAATTTTAATTTCATTGCGAATTTAAATTGTAAAAATAATTTTTAAAAAAAATTTTTTTGAATAACGTAGCGCGCCATTGTGGAGTAAAGAGTTTTTAGAATAAATAGGAAAACGCAAATAATTACTAGGAAGAATAATTATTTTTAATGTATTAATTAAAATTAAAAAATTATTTCATCTACTAAAATTAAATTTTTTCTCCAATAAAATTTTCATATTAAAATTAAAATTTATCATAAAATTATTAGACACCTTCCTTTCAAAAGAACATAACTAAGCATAACTAATTGGCTGGTTCTACACTACCCATTAATAAAATGCTGCTGTTTCGACGCTAGCAACCGCTCTCTTATCCCATGAATTTTTGTTTTCATATACACAAGCGTTTTCGACCTTTTTTTGCCATAGATGTTGCGATTCCAAGCGTTAGAAGTGTAAATCGTACTCTTAGCAAGCGAGCCTCTCCTGTGCTTGAGTGTGAGCATTTTTTCTCAAATTGTGTATTATTCGCCATGTTTTCTGAACATAGCCTAAAAAACTACCCTGTTGAAAGAATATTACATGGTACTAGGAGTATTTTGACTCTGTGCGGTCTATTATGAATCTACTGCAAAATAAGTTCATTACATAATGGCTATTTTTTATTTGAAGCTTTTTTTTCGTAAGTTTAAGGGCAAAAACAAGGCATTTACATTGCTAGTGTAGAACCAGCCTTAGCTTTTTTTGACTCTGGTTTAACATTCTGATGTAGACTCAGAAATCGGAGGTGGTAAAACTATAACATTAACTGATCCAAAGAACCGGCCTTAATATATATATAAACCGAATAGAAAAAGAAAATTCGTATTTGAGTAAGAGTACATAAGAGAGTGACAAATGAAAAATTTTCCTTTAACTCTATTTCCGATAAAAAAAATTAAATTGATTTTCCTAGTAATGTTTAGTTTGCTAGAATTCTATTCTATTTTTTTCTTTTAATGCTATAATAAACTTTTCCAGGATTTTTTTAATGCTATAATAAACTTTTCCAGGATTCTTTTACGATTGTCTTGGAAGAATATCAAATTATTAAGAAGTTCTAGAAAGATTGATACAAGACTGCCAGATTCTCATCCAAAACATACAGAATTTAACAACAGAGAAAAATACCTCACAGATAACTATATGACAACGTACAAACTCGTAACGAACACGCATTTAAGAGATTTTTGTGATCTATTTAAAAGGACCATCACTGCTGTTTATTTAAAGCAATGCCTTAAAGAAGTAGATTTCTTTAAGGGAGATAATGTAAGTTTAGAAGACGAAATATTTGTTGCAAGTTTAATATTAAGACATTTACAAAATTCCTCATGTAATGGTTTCAGTATTACAGAATTTATCGTTGGGGAAAACTACACTGAAAATGTCGAACTTCTCGAATTGGGAGGAGGCATTTACCCAACTATCTCTTTAATAAATCACAGTTGTAATCCAAATGTATTTAGATATTATATTGGAAAAAATTGTGTAGTACGAGCAACTAAAGTAATCAAAACAGGAGAGCAGCTCCTTATCAAACTATGGATCCCTATCTGACATGCTGGGAAGAGAGTCAAGACGCGTAGTTTTAAAAAAATTCTATAAATTTGATTGTGACTGCATAGCTTGCGAAGAAAATTGGCCTTTACTTGGAGATGTTGACGACGTATACATGAAGGTTGCCTGTCCTGAAGAAAACTGTGATCAAATAATAGAATTCGATGGAAAGGAAAGAATGAACTGTCCATCTTGTGGTTTTAATAGGAAACACAAAAACTTGTTGATGGAAGTCAAAAGTAAAATTAAAGATTTTAAAAAAGGGAAACATTTCCTGAATGTCGATCTCCAAGAAGAAGCAGCTAATTGTGTTAAACATTTCAAAATATACTTAGACAAGAATGTCATTCCTCCCTCACCGTGTTTAACTGAAAGTGAAGAAATTTTTAAAAACTGCTTTTTCTCACAAGGAAATTTATTTCAAAGTAATAGAAATTGAGTATTGATTACTTTTTTATATGGTTTTAAAAATGAGTAAAATAAATTTATTAGAAGTGAATCTTATTTTACTACTCACATTATTTGTTTTTACTTTTTATTAACGAAAGCCAAAGTAAAAAATCTTACTGTAGGATTATCATATGTAAATTAAATAATTTAACCACAAAACTAGACTGGCATTCCTCGAAAAAAAATTTAAATTTCTTCAAAAATACTTCATTTATACATTATGTAAAATCTGTTAGACCAATATTAAAATTGTTTTTATTCCTATCTTAAGAATATTTGCGCAGCTTGGTGTAACCAAACTTATTTTGGATTCTACAAATGCACAATTAAAATTGAAATAACTAGCGTAAATCATCGACTGAAATAAACTCAAATTTATAATGAATTAGTGTACTTAGTTTGACTAGTTATAAAACGAAAAAAAATGAAATTCAAATATCACAAACTCAAAATGTTTTAAAGATCGCCTTTTTTTTTTTATTTGCATATTCACCAAATTTGTTGAATGAATGATACCCATATTGGCACATTCAACAATTACCAAATTTCTGGTAAATATTTCATAACTACTATTAATACTGACCTTGCCACTGAACAATTTTAAGTTGCTCTTCAATTAAATCCTCTTAAAAACTAGCCTATATGCGCATTTTTCACAATGTGATATGCTTTTTTTTTTAAATCTTGGGATAAATATTGTCCTTTTTGACTAAAGACATTCTGGCCTCGTATCTTTCATTAATTTATACAGCATCCAGTCTCTTTCACATCTGTTTAACCCTCCTTCCCTTCCCTTAAACCTCTCAATTTTTTTCCTTGTCTGAAAAAAGGGTGCTTTAAACAAACGGACACAATAGTATTATGTTTCCTCCAACTGTTTATCTTTAATTTTCATCCAAAGGGGAATAATATGCGCAAACGACGGCGTTTTCTTTTCGAATAATAATAATAGTCTTCAAACTCTAGAAACTTGTTCAATTTATAGGCATCCTATTCGTAAAGTCTTGGGGGGGTTATGTTCTGTCGTTTGTCTGAGTAGTAACTCGCTTTATATTTCACTTAGAAATGCTTAAATCTATTTTTCGTTGCTATAAGAACAGTTTTTTACATATAAAATGCAATCAAATTTTCAAGTTCTTCACCCTCATTCAGTCACTCTGCAAAAACTTTCAAATCTAGCTTTGCGTTTAGGCATAATATTGTACTTTCATCTGAAGATGGGATTTCTTTTTTATCTCTTGAGTAAAATACTAGAAGACTTACGAACCTGACCGTATTCCAAAAAAAGTTTCTCAAAACTTGTATTTCTGAATTTATCCTCAAACTTGGAAACTATTTGGTCTCAGTCAATCAACTTTGACCCTTTTCCTGATGGAAGAGAGAGCAGTTTTAATCTGTTCTTAACCATTCTTAGCCATATAAATCCTGCCATATTGCTTTAACTTTGTTCTTTCCAGGGTTTTTGGTTTGCAATGATCTTATTTTAGATCGCAAATACGGCTTCCGTAAGTCACTGTAAATTGATGATCTTTCTCTCGTTTCTGACCCTGTTCACCTTATCTTCGAAATTTCATTGAACTCTTCCTTTGCAGTATGCTAGACATATAAAAAGCTTTCGAAGGGGATTTGGCCCAAAATGTGTGATTCCTGAATTTCCCTCTATCGGTATTTAACCATTTCACTGATTTTTTATCCAATAAGGCGATAACAGTTGTTTAAATCTATCAATGTTTTATTCTTCAAGTCTCTGCTCTACCCTTACTCTTTTTCTTTCTGCATTTTATCAATGATCTATCTTTCACTTTATCATGTATCCAGTCTTATAACGACGAGTCAACTAGTCCACCTTCATTACTCTGAATTTTGAAAGGAATTCAGTTCAATTCAATACTAGGAGGGTGACCTTGAAGAAATTATCTTTCTCGTATACCTTATCGGAGCAAATAGAACATGGTCGTTTTTAATTCGTCAGAAACTCTGTTCTTTCAAGTATTTATTTCGGCATTTTCTTTCACATGACTCAAATGTTCCACTACCCCCAATATTCTTGGCATTTTCTATTTTCTTGATCTCTCTTGGAAGGCTCACCTTGCATTTCTCACAAAAGAAGCTTCTAAGAGATTAGTAGCTCTGAGATCCATTCAAAATTTCCTCACTGCACCACCGTTGCATTAACTAGAGATGATATTCTTCCTCGTATTTAATATGCATCATTTTTATTTAGAATATATATACTTATAAATATACAAGTTTCACTATGAATCCCTTTGAACTAATCAATCTTGCCCTTTGGAGCCCGAGAGTTCGTTCTACGATTGGATAGAAGTAATACGATTGAACTTTACTTCAGCACATTTTCTTATTCAAGTTTTATGTTTATGTTTGAGAGTAAATCCTTATCAAACTATCTTTCTATAATACTATTCAACAATAATATTTTTATTTTAACATTTTACACAGCAGTTTAGTTTTAAAAAAATTCGTTTTATGAGTAGAAATAATAATAATAATAATAATAATAATAATAATAATAATAATAATAATAATAATAATAATAATAATAATAATAATAATAATAATAATAATAATAATAATAATAATAATAATTATTATATATTATTATTATTATTATTATTATTATTATTATTATTATTATTATTATTATTATTATTTTTAGAATGATGACGATAATGAAAATTAGTAAAGAGAGCAATGATAGGAATAATATTAATTATAATAATGGTAATGATAATAATGATAGTAATAACTATGATAATAATAATAATAATAATAATAATAATAATAATAATAATAATAATAATAATAATAATAATGATAATAATTATTGATAAAAATATTACAATAATAATAATAATAAGGGATGATAAAATAATATATATATATATATATATATATATATATATATATATATATATATATATATATATATATATATATATATATATATATATATATATATATATATATATATATATATATATATATATATATATATATATATATATATATATATATATATATATATATATATATATATATATATATATATATATATATATATATAGTATATATATAAGAGAAAAAAGTAAATTGGTTGATTAGTAAGTTTTCCCTTAGAGTTAAACTCATTTGCTAATCTTTGGCCCATAGAAAAGGACTCGTACTTTCTCTAAAGTGTTAAAAAAAGGTGAAAAGTGTCTTTTCTTGTAAGATACAGCGGTGTATTGATAATTGTTTCCGTACTTTAAAAATTTGGAAACCTTTGTCTTTTTAATAACTATTTTTAAATGGCTCATGTGATCTTTCTTCTTTCTCGTGTAAATAATATATAGTAATTTTTTGATTTACCGTATGCTTTAAGAGCAAATTAGTTAGCGTATAACTATACTATACTGTATGAATGAAAAAAATAATAATCTAAAATTTTGAAAATTTATATTTTATTAATCGAATTATTAGCGTCTAGTGTTTGGTCGCTAAAAATGGTTAAAAATAAGAAAGTATTTTTGTTTCATTTTATTGTTATATATCGATATTGATTTTGTTTAAAATCGGTATAATAATAACCGATAATTTTTTATATATTAGTTTTTCGTGAAATTTTCTTTTAAGAGTGTATTTCCTTATAACCTTGGATTAAAAATTTAAATACAATTTATTCGATTGAAGTATTCTTGCTTTTTTTCAGTACTTCAAATTAATAATTGTAATTAGTGAAAAAGTATGCAAAAAAATTATAATTTTGAATGAAATTTTGAATTATTTCCTTAATAGAAAACTTGCTGCGAATTTAGTCAATTTCTCAACTAAAAACTACTGTTTTGCAAATATGCATTTGAGTTACTAAGATGCATTATACATTACTTTTTGTTCAAAATTAAACAGTAACGTAAATGCTGACATTGGTACTAGAAAAATCACTTATTGACTGTTTAACTTTTACAGTGAAGTTTAGAAGGTTTGTTTCGAAGATAGGGTAAAAGACAAATTAGCTGAAGTTGGAATATTATTTTTAAAAGCAATGAGGATAGATATGTTTGGTCTTATTTTGAGCTCTTATGTTGGGTCTTGTGAGGTTTAGTCTGATTTGGTTAGGTTACTTTAGGCTACGTTACATCATATATTAAATTAAAATTATTACTTTGGTCAGTTTGAAAATCCTGCCACTTTTGTAGGATACTTGAACAGTTTTATGTAGTTATGATGGTACCACACCGGAACAATTTCATTTTCCTGAACCAGTTTCAAAACATTACCATATATATATATATATATATATATATATATATATATATATATATATATATATATATATATATATATATATATATATATATATATATATATATATATATATATATATATATATATATATATATCTATATATATATATATATATATATATATATATATATATATATATATATATATATATATATATATATATATATATACTATATATATAGGTGCCCAGTAAAGAGTAGCATTGCTACTAATTTTAGTGTTTTAATAGGTTTTAATAAAATAAAAATCATGCCCACTGAAAAGGAATTATCTCCGGATAAAAAAGACCGATGAAAATCCTTCTAAATGTGATAAAGAAACACAGACGCAAGGTGTAAAAATGAAATCGAAAGAAATTCAGACGAGCAAAACTCCAACTGCAGATAGATCGTGTCAAACTAATAAAAAGGGTTTTAAAGAAGCCGAGGAACTTTTCAACGCAGCGAAGCAGAATACTTCGGAGGAAGATAAATTAAAACTCGTTCCTTCTGAGGATGATACTCAAAGTACATTGCAAGCAGATTCTTCCATGCAAGTAGCTCAACAACCACAACCTTCTAGTGAAAAAGACGACTCTTTGGCACGACAGGTATCTACACTACATATATCTGGTCAATCACACACCTCTTCGTCAAAACAGGAGAGTAATTTAGAAGATGCAACAGCAAGTAAAAGCAGTTGTGATAAAGCTTATCAAAAAGAGCTCTGCGAACAAATCTTGAAAACTGATCCATTGCGAGGGATTGGAGTTTCTCAAATTTATTTCACACAATATTGCGATGATTTTTGTTCTAGACTTGGAAAATTAAAACTTCTGGAGAAATCTGAAAGTGAATTCTTAGTAAGTACATTATGATTAATTTTGTGATAGGATGAAATTTTACTTACTGTACTGAATAAAAGCTCAAGTGAAATTGAAATCTGTTTTAAAAAATGAAAAAATCTTTTCTTGGTGCAAGGACCGCCAATGTTTGTCAATTTTTACGAAAATGATGTTCAAATTTATAATTTCACTTCACTAATTTAAATAACTTTATAACTTAGAGAAGTTAAAGGCTATTCATACATATGAAAATTTGACTAATTTTGAATTAACATTTATTTAGGAAAAAATAACATTGACGGTTATACCATCAAACCATTTTAAATATACAAAACATGAAGTCTATTTTAAACCTTTTTTCAACACATTTTTAATATTAAAAAATTAATTTTAAGGAATTTAATAAGATCCTTTATTTGAAATTAAATAATTTAATTCGTTCTCTCAAACCGTGAATTTTTTTTTTTTTCAAAAGGAATTAAACAATGACTACGACAGAATACGATACATTTTAAAATTCGAAAAACTTACGAATTTGAAGTTAAAGATCGCTAAATGCAATTCCAAATCTGCGGAATTTGCTTCCGCATTAGAAGAAGAGTACAATAATTGCTGTCATTCACAAGAAATAGACACCCTAAACCGTGGATTGACTCTAATAAATAGGAGTATCCAATTCACACCAGGTGCAGACAGAAAAGTTTAGGCATTAGGTAAGTTTTGTAGAAGGTGGAATTATATTTCCAGTAATAATAACAAATAACAGCAATAATAGAAATAATGGCAATAACATATATTAATAATAGAAATGACACCAATAATAGGAATAATAGCCAATAATAGAAATAACAGCAATAATTGGAATAACGGCATTAATAGTAATAGAAATAACAGTAATATTAGAAGAAATAGTAATAGTAAAAGTAAGAAGTAATAGTAATAGAAGTAATAATAGTTATATCTCTTCGTTATCTCATCTCTTCGTTATCTCATCTCTTCGTTATCTCATCTCTTCGTTATCTCATCTCTTCATTATCTCATCTCTCCATTATCTCGCCTCTCTCCATTATCTCGCCTCTCTCCATTATCTCGCCTCTCTCCATTATCTCGCCTCTCTCCATTATCTCGCCTCTCTCCATTATCTCGCCTCTCTCCATTATCTCGCCTCTCTCCATTATCTCGCCTCTCTCCATTATCTCGCCTCTCTCCGTTCTCCGTTATCTCGCCTCTCTCCGTTATCTCGCCTCTCTCCATCTCTCTCTCCGTTATCTCGTTATCTCTCTCTCTCTCCGTTATCTCACCTCTCTCCGTTATCTCACCTCTCTCCGTTATCTCGTTATCTCTCTCTCTCGTTATCTCATCTCTCCGTTATCTCACCTCTCTCCGTTATCTCCTCTCTCATCTCTCTCTCCGTTCACCTCTCTCCGTTATCTCACTCTCTCTCCATCTCTCCGTTATCTCTCGTCTATCTCACCTCTCTCCGTTATCTCACTTCTCTCCGTTTCTCACCTCTCTCCGTTATCTCACTCTCTCTCCGTTTCTCACCTCTCTCCGTTATCTCTCTCTCCGTTATCTCTCCGTTATCTCTCTCTCCGTTATCTCACCTCTCTCCGTTATCTCACTTCTCTCCGTTTCTCACCTCTCTCCGTTATCTCACTTCTCTCCGTTTCTCACCTCTCTCCGTTATCTCACTTCTCTCCGTTTCTCACCTCTCTCCGTTATCTCACTCTCTCTCCGTTATCTCACCTCTCTCCGTTATCTCACCTCTCTCCGTTATCTCTCTCACCTCTCTTCTTATCTCACCTCTCTCGTTATCTCACCTCTCTCCGTTATCTCACTCTCTCCGTTATCTCACCTCTCATCTCACCTCTCTCCGTTATCTCACCTCTCTCCGTTATCTCACCTCTCTCTCTCCATCTCACCTCTCTCCGTTATCTCACCTCTCTCCGTTATCTCACTCTCACCTCTCTTCGTTATCTCACCTCTCTTCGTTATCTCACCTCTCTCCGTTATCTCACCTCTCTCCGTTATCTCACCTCTCTTCGTTATCTCACTTCGTTATCTCTCTCATCTCTCTCTTCGTTATCTCACCTCTCTTCGTTATCTCATCTCTTCGTTATCTCACCTCTCTTCGTTATCTCACCTCTCTTCGTTATCTCACCTCTCTTCGTTATCTCACCTCTCTTCGTTATCTCACCTCTCTTCGTTATCTCACCTCTCTTCATTATCTCATCTCTTCATTATCTCATCTCTTCATTATCTCATCTCTTCATTATCTCATCTCTTCGTTATCTCACCTCTCTCGTTATCTCTCTCTTCGTTATCTCACCTCTCTTCGTTATCTCACCTCTCTCCATCTCTCTTTATCTCACCTCTCTCCATCTCTCTCTTCGTTATCTCTCTCTTCGTTATCTCACCTCTCTTCGTTATCTCTTCATTCTCTTATCTCTTCATTCTCTTATCTCTTCATTCTCTTATCTCTTCTTCTCTATCTCATTCTCTTTTCTCTTCTATCTATTCTCTTTTCTCTTCTATCTTCATTCTCTTTTCTCTTCTATCTTCATTCTCTTTTCTCTTCTATCTTCATTCTCTTTTCTCTTCTATCTTCATTCTCTTTTCTCTTATATCTTCATTCTCTTTTCTCTTCATTCTTTTATATCTTCATTCTCTTATCTGACCATAATACGCCACTTTTTGCCAGTCTATTTGACTTTGGATAGGTTGGATAAATTGGTGGTTGGTCTGAAGAATTATGAATTTTGATTTTAAATTTCCAGTGAACTTTAGTGAGTGCATGAGGCTTTTTGAATTGAGTACACACATGCTTATTTTAGATTTGAAAAATTCTTAAAACTAAAAAATAGTTTAATAATGTCTTTCCCGGCCACCTAGCACGATTTTTGTAGTTATTTGAAAAAGGTTCTCCAGGTGTTCCGAGCAATTACTGTAAATGGAATAGATATGTGGACGAAGTACATACGTTAGATCTTTCGCATTTATGATCAAGCCAAATTCTTGTTCCCTCTATCAAGCTTACTATGGAAAAAGCAGAAAATACAGCTTCCATTTGGAAAAGATGCGTTTTGCATGCGGCCAAGGTTTTCCATAATTTAAGGTATATCGAATGGAAAAGTATATGTGAAAAGTAAAATATATATATATATATATATATATATATATATATATATATATATATATATATATATATATATATATATATATATATATATATATATATATATATATATATATATATATATATATATATATATATATATATATATATATATATATATATATATATATATATATATATACCATGTTTTCTCTTAATGCAAAGAATTGTCTATTGCCAAGTCAATTTTTGCACGTAAGTATGCATACTCAAATTTTTAACGAATGAAATTACATCTGTTAATTAAGATTTGAGATTTTACATAAAAGAAGTTAAATTTCAATTCCAGACTTTTTCATTACTTTTTAATGTTTCCATTCACAATGATATTATAGAGTAATTAGTTATTTAAAGATACAAATTTAATTTCCATAATTTACTGTACTTTGGAAACTCTGAACTGTGGAATCCATTGATTCAGGAGAGGAGGAATATTTTACATCCTATGTGCTAACTGTAACAGGATTTAAATTTTAGTGAAAATTGATATAAAAAGGAGTTTAATACATAATAAATAATATACAATATATGCTAAATATGAGAGTATTCCGTAGCTTTTAGTGTGTATATTAACATGTTCGTTAACTTAATTTTTTTGCTTTAATTGGCATCAGAAGGTATGTTCTTAAATTGAGCATTTATAAAACTATTAAAAAATGATTTTCAAAACTGAAATACACTAACTGTTTTAAAAAGTATAAAATTAATTTTAACTAGTTTGTATATTCAAAACAGGTTAATGAAGAGAGCCTGGATAAATAAAAATGTTGTCGAAATTTGAAGAAGCTAGAGAAGATGCCCAAAGAAGTCTACAATTTCATCCTGATCTTTCTGATATGTGGATCAGTTTAGAGGTTCTAGGTCATTGTTATTTCCACATTGGTAAAAACAATACAGCAGAAAGTTTCTTTAACCAAGCGTTAGATGGATTAAAACAAAGTAATTTAGATCAGAAAGCGAAAGCTGTGGCTGCAAAGAGAATTGCTTCTGTATACAAATATGCTAGAGGAGGAAAAGATATTGAAGAACCAGATAAAAATATTACTAAGGATTTGACAACACCCGAAGTCAGTTATGGTATTAATAGAACTCTTGACATGTGCAACTGAATGCCGTGGAAGTAAAATTAAATGAAAGAACTGGTAGAGGGTTATATGCCACTAAAGACATAGTTCCAGGTTTGTTACATTTTAATATAATTTTTGAAGATAGGAAAAGTTCGAAATTTGTCACAATTGTCATATATTAAAGTAAATTTATTTTGAAATTAAAATTTATAAAATAAATTTTCCAATCACATTTTAAAATTCTCTCTTCAATATACAGGAGACGTAATAATAGTAGAAAAACCTTATGTGAGTGTTTTAAGCAGAGGGAATTTTGAAACTCACTGCAATAATTGTTTTAAAAGATTTAGGTCCTCTATTCCATGTGATACTTGTTCTCGGGTAAGATCACATACACTAAACAATGAATTTATATAACAATATTTCAACTTTGTTTATCAGTAAATAATTTATTATTCCAAGGTATGGTTCTGTAGTGAGGAATGTCTAAAGGAAGCTAAAGCCGGTTTTCACTCCACAGAATGTAAAGTTTTACATCTTTTATATGATGAAACCTTGGGTAGGTTGCCACCTTTAGTGTTCAGGTAAGTTTAAAAATGCTCAATTGTCTTCAATATATATTTTTTTAAAAAAATACTTAGTGATAGTTTCGTGTATAAAGTAAATTTAAATTTAATTTAATGGAAATGTAAAATTTCTTGACTTCCTAAAAGAAAACTTTAATTTTAAATTCAAAATTTAAGCAGAATTAGTGTTGAATTTTAAATTACTTGTTAAAATAAGTGGTTCTGCGTAATGTTAGTATATCATAGTAAGGCACTGTTTCACAATCTGATCGTGATCACATATTTGGGGAGTCACAAAAAAATAAAATTTATTGTACCAAAATCCTTTTCATATTTTCATAATTTTTGCTTACATTAAAATGTAAAAATTAAACAGCATGAAATTCGTATTTTTAAAAATTTTTCATAAAATAATTAATATTTTAAATATATTAATCAACCGCATGATAAATATCTCCCTCTATATTTTTGAATTTGATACCTGCCAAGCATAAGAGGTAGAGTGGTCGTGAGTTTAACTTTTTGGGTAATTTTTAATATAAATTAGAAAGCTCAAATAATTACAAGATAAAATAATTCTTTTTAAGCTATTAAATAAAAAATATCAAATTTTCACTTCAAATTACATAACTAGTAGGCCAATTTACTTAAAAAACTGCTGTTTGGACGGTAGCAATCACACCCTCAGTGACCAATTTTCATTACATGAATTTAAGTTTTAATCTACCCGAGCGTTTTCAGCCTATTTCTACTAGTACTGTAGCAACCGTACGAATTGACTGCTTGCGTAGAAGTACAATCAATTTAAGATGTAAACAAGTAGTCTCAGTAGTAGGGAGCGAGCCTCTACTGTGCTTGGGTGTGGTGTATTTTCTCAGTTGTATATTATATATTAATTTATATTTATTTTTATTCATTTTATTAATTTATTTATTTCATTTATTTTTATTTATTGTATTTATGTATTTATTATTTATATATTAACTTGTTTTTATTATTAAATTATTACTATTATGTATTTATTGTATTATAATATAAGAAGAGCCTGGAGGTGGCGGCCATAGTGAAGTTTGTCCTTACAGAGAGAACACTTTATGTACTCCCTTTATATCAGCCTTTAGATCCAAACACCCCCAGCTATGACTCCTCATATTGAGTAGGTGATTCGACGTTCCGCCTACTGTCCCTTTGTAATCTCCATCTTCGATTTTTTCCCAACTTCCTCCGTTCAAAACCCTCTCCTTTCAAAAGTTCTTGTTTGCTCCATTCCTGATATAAAGATTTAACATTTTGCAGAGTCCCATCTCCTGTGGGCATAAAGGGAAATGAACAGGCCGACACAGAGTAACTTATCACGCTACCACATTCCAGACTATTAGCTTCTTATACCTGCCTACAAACAGAATGTCGTCCTGACACAGATTATTCTTCTCATCTTCCGCAAGGATTCTTTACTTTCGAGAAAGAATGCTCGACTGAGGATTGTTGAAGTCCAAGCTGTGTAGTGTCAAACCCCTTGTGAGGAGTCGGATTTTCTGAGTATGTGGTAGCCTTAGGGTAGTGATCCCTACTCTTTTACGTATTGGCCACACCAATGTCCATAAAGAGACAGTTTGTCCGTTTTGGAGCTCAACTTTTCCGTAGTCAGTCCTTGATTTCTTCGTTGGATATTATTCACTGTCGGTTACAAGACTCGTATTTTCCCTGGCTTTGGTAACATACATTTACATGATCGTCTCGCTTACAATACTATAGGAACCCAATTCTTTTCGTAGTGACACTATTTCGCTTTCTTCAGAAATTGTACAAATTCTTTAAAATATAAACCTCCATAGCTATATCGTTCGACTAGGTGGCTTTCCTGACGTTAGTTTTCCAACAGTTTTGCGTATAGTGACGTCACCGATACAAGAACTCAAAAAAAAAAATATTTGTTGATTTGAATTATGATGATTATGATTATCCTATTTTATGATTATCATTTTTTTTATTGATTATCATTTTTTATCATTTATTTATTTATGATTATCATTTTTTATCATTTTTTTTGATTTTTTATGATCATCATTTTGATTGTCATTATGATTATCATAATCATAATCATTATCATTAATTATTATTTTTTTATTCATTTTTAATTGCATTGTTGTAAATCATTATAAATCATAAACTTATTAGTTAATTATTTTTAATTAATTATTGTTTATTGATCATTGCATTATTTTATTAAACTAATTAATAATGATAATAATTAATAACTAATAAACTGATATGATGAATAATCAATAAGAATAATAAGAATCTTAACTATTTTTTATTAGTTAAAATTATTAGTTAAAATTATAGTTTAATTATTTTGTTTTTAATTATAAATTATCAGCTTAGTTTTTTATGCAGTTTATCAGTCAGATGATGATTCAAAAATCTGGGGTAGCAAAACAATCGTCATTTAACTGCTCAAAAGAACAGACATCAGTATTTGGAAACAAATAGAATGCTTTTATGAGCATCGTACATAACACTTAGTGGCAAATTAAATATTTTATTCCCAGTAATGTTTAGTTTCTTAGAATAGAATTAGAATTTACATTTTTATTTCCTTTTAATAATATATATTTTTCCAGAACTCTCTTACGGTTGACTTGGAAAAATATCAAAATATTAAGAAAATCTAGAAAGATTGATCCAAGATTGCCAGATTCTCATCCTCTACATATGGAATTTAACTTAGAAGAAAAATACTCCACAGACGACTATCTGACAACCTACAAACTTGTAACAAACGCTCGGAAAAGAAATTTTGGTGATTTATTTAAAAGTACCATCATTGCCTTTTATTTATGTCAATGCCTTAAAGAAGTAGATTTCTTTAAGGGAGAAAAAGTAAGTTCAGAAGACGAACTATTTGTTGCGAGTTTAATATTAAGACACATACAAAATTTCTCATGTAATTGGCACAATAGTGCAGAGTTTATGGTTGGTGAAAGATACTTAGGCACAATGTCAATTGTCTATTTGGGGGTAAGCATTCACCCAACTATCTCTTTAATAAATCACAGTTGTAATCCTAATGTATTTAAATATAGTAGTGGAAAAAACTATATTGTACGAGCAACTAACATTATCAGAAAAGGAGAACAACTTTTTGACAACTATTCAAACCTATTTGACACAATGGGAAGAGATTCTAGACGCAGCATTTTAAAGAACCAATATTTGTTTCATTGCACCTGTATAGCTTGCGAAGAAAACTGGCCTATATATGTTAAAAATAAAGTGTTCATGAGGCTTGCCTGTCCTGAAGAACATTGTGATCAAATGGTAGAATACGACGGAAAGGAAAAAATGTTATGTCCATCTTGTGGTTTTAATAATAAGCACGAAAATAAGTTGAAGGAAGTTAACAGAGAATTAATAGATTTTGACCGTGGCATAGATTTAATGAAAAGGGGTCTTATAGAAGAAGCAGCTGATGTTATTACAAGATTCCAAATGTACGCAAGCAAGAATTTTATTCCACCAACATTGTGCATAACAATATATCAGAAATTTTTCAAAAGATGCTTTTTTCTACAAGGAAATGTATTTCATAGTGATGTAAATTGAAGGTTCCTTTTTTTATTAGGTTTTAAAAATTTGAACAAATAAATATTTTAAATTAATTTTATTTTACCACAACTATTTGGTTTTACTTTTTATCAAATATCAAAATAAAAGACAAAATCTTAATTATATATATAAATATATCTATATATTTTTTTCTCCTCCGGTGGGCAAAGGCCAGAGGCCTACCAATTTCCATCAGAGTTAAGACCACATTGGAACCTAATCGTTAAACGCCGACAGGTCTCGATACATTGCACTTGAAAGCATAAGTCTAAGGAAGTTGGCAAAACTGATAAATAGGGGGGATACAATGTTCTCAATTTTAATTAAAAAGAAAAAAATTTGACATTTTTATGAAATCTACAGGGTATATGCATTTCAACGCACTGAAAAAGTCATTTCTGAAGTTTTCTGTGTATGATTTTTGGAAAATTTACCTTTGGAAAAAGTGAATAGCGTGGAAGAACCACTGGCTGAAATGACGTGAAAACTGAACTATATATTTACAAATCTATTTGCTACAATTATATCTTAACAAATTTTCGATATCTGCTTTAGAAAAAAGTTATATGCTCTTTTCTGATCAACTGAAAAAAAAATGGAAAATTTACCCCCACCCCTCCTTCCTTCCCGAACAAAAATATTTTAATTTTTCATTTTGGCAGTAGTTTAGAGGATGTACAGATTTACAACTTTTTCTAAAATCATTGAACACTTATTTCCCCCCCCCCCCCCCCACCTTCGAGATGGTCTCAAATTTTGACACGAATTTTTTTGTTGAAAATTTAAAAAATTTGAGAAGCTATATCTCGAAAAGAACTAATGGCAATGAATAATGTACTGAGAGAAAGTTTTACTACATCTGTACCACCTCTAAGCAACTGCCAAAAAAATGAAAAGTCTATATGTAATTTTTTTAAAAAATTTTTTTTTGCCCGAAAGTCTAAATTTTCCAAAATTTCAAATTTTTTAGTCGCACAAAACAAATTTTTTCGAATAAACTTCTCATTTTTGGCAGTTGTTTAGAGGAGGTAAAAAGTTACATTCTCTCAATACATCATTCAATGCTGTTTTTCCTTTACGAGATATAGAATCTCAAATTTTGACTTTTTAAAAAATTCAAAATTTCCAAACTGAGAGGCTATATCTCGGGGGGGGGGGGGGGAACAAATCGCATCGAATGATGTATTGAAAGTTTTTCTATCTCTATGCCACCCCTAAGCAACTGCCAAAAATGAAAAATGGTTATCGTGTAGTTTTTTGTTTTTATTTTTTTTTGTCGGGAAGGATAAGTTTTCCAAAATTTCAAAAATATTATCTACAGTTGGGCAGAAAATGGCATATAATATTTTTTTTTAAAGCGGGTATCAAAAATCTATTATTATACGATTATAAAAATAAAAATATATATATAATATGAAGAAAAAAGAAAATATTTTATTATTTTTTGAAAATAATAAGTGAGTATAAGGATGGATTCTGAAACGTAAACCCTTTATAACTTCTAGGGTACCTGCTCTTGCGCAGGAGATAAAGAATTAGCAAGATCAGCAGGTCATAAGAATTAAGGGATGAATACTGTAATTTTCTTATCTTTCGTAATCGTCGCTAGCATTGTGAGCCTAACAGCAGGTGTTCTATCAAAAAATTTCGTTATAGCTACTATTACTATGGTTGTTTTTCTTGTGTTCCAAGTAGGAACACTGTTTATGTGTCACTTGTTGGTAAATCGAAAAAAAACTTCTAGATCAAATGGCTTGAACTGTATTGATTTCATCACTCATCTTGGAGCTTCATAAACATCAGCATTAATTTTAGCCTTTAGCCTAAGTGATAGTTATTTAAATTACTGAAATGAGATTACTTAAATTTGAAGAGGATTTTCGTAAAAATAGACGAACATTGGCGGTCCTTGCATTAAGAAATGATTGTTTAAAAATTATTCCAAATTTCATATGAACGTTTATTTAGTATATTAAGCAAAATTTCATCCTGTACACAATAAAAAGTAATTTATAATGTACTTACTGAGAATTCATTTTTAATATTTTTCGCCTGGTTTAACTCTTTAAGTTTGTTGCAAAAATCATTGTGGAATTGGGTGAAATAAATTTTAGAATCTTCGATTGATAGCAATGGATCAGTTTTCAAGAGTTTTTCGCAAAGTTCTTTTTGAGAAGCTTCTTCAAAATTGCTCGTACTTGGTGTTGTATCTCCTAAATTACTTGCATCTTTTAGTTTATTGGAAGATTTAGACTCTTTCGGACTAGAACAAGGCGGTTGTTTTGACGAAGAGCAGACGGATTGGCCAGATGTAGATAGAGTAGATAGTTGTTGTGCCAAAGAGTCGTCGTCTGTTTGACCTGCAGGTAGAGATGGTTGTACTAAATTCTTTGACAAATGTTTTTGAAATGTACTTTGGAAATCCTTATTCCGAGAAGGAATGGGTTCCAACTTACCTTCCTCCAAAGTGTGTTGCTTCGTTTTTATGAAATGGGGTTTTGTTTCTTCAAAGCCTTTTATTTTAGTTTGATCAGATTTCTCTTGATTTGAGGGTTTGTACGTCTGACTCAATTTTGTTTTCATTTTCACAACAAGCGTCTGTGTTTCTTTATTATACTGAGAAGAGTTTTCATCGGCCTCTTCATCTGAAGAAGGGGCCTTTTCAGTGGACATACTAAATAACCTTTGTTTTATTAAAACCTATTTAAAACGTTAATACCAGTTACAACGCTACTCAACTCTGACTTATATATATATATATATATATATATATATATATATATATATATATATATATATATATATATATATATATATATATATATATATATATATATATATATATATATATATATATATATATATATATATATATATATATATATATATATATATATATATATATATATATATATATATATATATATATATATAATTATAATATTATTGAAATAAGAATACGACAACTGTGAAAACCTGAAACTATTTTAAGTTAAAATTCTCGTCGGAATATAGCACTATTATTTTACTTGTTTTTTGTAGAGTATCTTCTTAGTTCTTCTGGTGTGGAGTTAAGTCGATCAATCTTGAATACTATCTAGAATCGTTGTCCATGGATCCTTCTCCTTTTTGAAAATCTGATTCATCCTTTTATAACAACCGAATTTAAAATTATCTACAATCATTATTACAATTTATAAAAATTTCTAACATAAAAATTAATAAAATATAAAATCTAACGTTATACATTTGAAGCGCAATTTATGAATGGAAATGGTATATGTATACATATAACATCCATTCATAAATTTTTAAATCAATTACATGATATATTAAAAAAGGAACATAAAATTAGAGAAAATGAACTCTTACAATATATATATATATATATATATATATATATATATATATATATATATATATATATATATATATATATATATATATATATATATATATATATATATATATATATATATATATATATATATATATATATATATATATATATATATATATATATATATATATATATATATATATATATCGTTCTAGTTACACAGTTAAGAGTAACTTTGCAACAGATTTTAACGTTTTAAATAGGTTTTTTAAAAATAAAGATTTCTTAGTATGTCAACTGAAAAGCAACCTACTCCAGATGAAGAGGCCGATGAAAACCCTTCTCAGTGTGATAAAGAAGCACAAATGCTTGGTGTAAAAATGAAAGCAAAATTGGGTCAAACGTACAAATCCCTCAAATCCAGCGAAATCTGATCAAACTAAATGAAAAAGATTTCTGAAGAAGCAGAAACCCTTTTCAAAAGAGCGAAGCATCACACTTCGGAGGAAGGTAAATATAGGAGCAAAGATAAATTGGAACCTGCTCCTTTTCTTGATAAGGGTTTTCAAAGTACATTGGAAGTAGATTTGTCCAAGCAATTAACACAAGCACCACCACCACCTTCAGATCAAATAGACGACGACTCTTTGCCACAACTCCTAACTACATCTGGTCAATCAGTCAGCTCTTCGTCAAAACAATCGCCTTATTCTAGTCAAAAAGAGTCCAAATCTTCCAATAAACTAAAAGATGCAAGTAATTTTGATGAAGCTTCTCAAAAAGAACTTTGCGAAAAAATCTTGAAAACTGATCCATTGAAATCAATTAAAGATTCTCAAATTTATTTCACTCAATTCGAGAAAAATTTTCACAAAAAACTTAAAAAGTTAGAGCCAGAGAGAAATATTAAAAATGAATTCTCAGTAAGTTTCAGTTTTATAAATACCATTTTTATCATGTAAAGGATGAAATTTTACTTACGATACTGAATAAACGTTCAATTTGAATTAAAATGAGTTTTAAAAACAAACCATTTCTTGATGCAAGGACTACCAATGTCTGTCTATTTTTACGAAAATGGTTCAGATTTAAGTAATTTAATTTCACTAATTTAAATAACTTTTACTTACAGAAGTTAAAGGCTATTCGTACGTATGAAAATTGATTAAATTTGAATTACAATTTATTTGGAAAGAAATAACATTGGCTGTTCTAGCATCAAACCATTTTAAAATACAAGTATGAAATCTATTTTAAGCCTTTTTTCAACACCTTTACTTTAAAAATTAAATTTTAAGGAATTTAATAAGATTCATTTATTTGAAATTGAATATTTAATTCATTTTCTCAATCCGTGAACTGATTTTTAATTTCAACAGAAAATAGACAGTGACTACGACAGAATACAATACATTTTACAATTCGAAAAACACATGAATTTGAATTTTAACAATCCCTAAACACAATTCCAAATCCGAGAAATTTGCCAGCGCATTAGAGAAAGAGTTCAAGAATTATTGTAAGGCGCCAGCCGATATCCTAAACCATGGATTGAAACTAATAAACAGGAGTATCCAATTCACACCAGGTGAAGACAGAAAACGTCTAGGCATTAGGTAAGTTATTTGTAGGAATATATTTTCTATGATAATGATGATGATGATAATTATTTATTAATAATAATAATATAATTAATAATAATAATAAATAATTTTTATTTTTTTAATAATTAATAATATTAATACTTTAATAATTATATAAAAATGTAATAATAATGTTAATTAATAACAATGGCAATGAATAATAATAATAAGTAAGTAATGGTAATAAATAATGGTAATTAATAATAATAATAATAATAATAATAATAATAATAATAATAATAATAATAATAATAATAATAATAATAATAATAATAATAATAATAATAATAATAATGATAATAATAATAATAATCGATGATAATTCCTGATTGCAATAATATGACTACCACTATTATCAGTACTTATTACTACTACTATATGGCTACTAAAACCAAAAAAATAAAAATATAAATTAAAATTATTTTAATTATTTTTATTCCTTTTTTTGTATTTTCCCTTGTTTTTTCAATTTTTTTTTATTTTAATTTTTAATATTTTTTATTTCATTATTTTATTTATTTAAATTTTTTTATTTTTTCTTATTTATTGTTTATCATCATTTTTTTAATTATTACTTATTATTAAATTTGTTTAATATTTATTAATTTATTATTATTCATATTAAATCAATTCATATAGTTATTAATATCATCAATTTGTTATGCAATGTTAGGCTAACCTTAATTAAAGTCCTCTTGAGCTCAAGGGAGCAATTTAAATAAATTAAAACCTCCTGTAATTTTGCCATATGGAAGATGGTGATGTCTAATTTGCCAAAAGACTCGTTTCTAAAGTATACTATAAATTCTTAAATTTAAGATTATAGCCAATGTATATAAAAATAATTTTTTTAGTTTAATTGTTGTATATTTAAGTAACCACTATTCCACTTTGGGGAATGTTTCAAAAAACATTTTTTCTCAACTATGAGCTAGTCAGCGCCTTTATTTTTGACTTTAGATGAGTTGGATAGATTGGTGGTTGGTCTAAGGAATTATTTGATTTCGATTTTCCAGTAAGCTTTAGTAAGTTCAGGAGGTTAGTTGAATTGAAAATGAAACATGCTTATTTAATATTCCTAGAACATTCTTAAAAATTCTTACAACTAAGTAATTTAGTATGGGGTCTTTCTCGCCACCTAGCAACATTTATGCAGGGTTATTTAAAAAAGATTCTCTCAAATGTTCCGACTAGGTGCTGTAAATAGAATAGATATGTGGACGACATGCGTATTTCATATCTTCAACATGTATTTAAAATTCAGCTGAATTGTTGTGCATCCTATCAAGTTTACTGTGGAAAAAAAGCAGATTAATACAGCTTCCATTTCTGGAAATGATAGCTATGCATGCGGCTAATATTTTCCGTAATTTAAAGTATATCAAATGAAAACGTATGTAAATTGTTATATACATTAGTTTTCAACTCTTTCGTATTTTATTTCACAGCAGTATTCTATTGTAGCAATTTTTGAACGCACATAAGCTTACCTAAATTCTTAACAATTAAATTAGTTTCGTTATGAAGATTTTAAAGATTACATCAAAAAATCGCAGTAAAAATTAGAACAGAAAACTTTTTCTTAACCATTTGTTCCCAACTCAAGCATAATAAAGCGTAAAGTAGTTATTTTCAAAGTAGTTAGTTATTTTCAAAGTAGTTAGTTATTTTCAAAGTTAGTTATTTTCAAAGCAGTTAGTTATTTTCAAAGCAGTTAGTTATTTTCAAAGTAGTTAGCTTTTTTCAAAGTAGTTAGCTTTTTTCAAAGTAGTTAGCTATTTTCAAAGTAGTTATTTTCAAAGTAGTTATTTAGTTTAAATGATTTCCTGATCATGGAAACTCTTAACTGTGATTTAAAAGCAGAGGAATATGTTGCATCCCATATACTGAATGTAACAATATTTAAATTGGAGTGAAAGTGGATATAAAAAAAAGGTAATGCATTATAAATATACAGTACAGTACACAACATATTTGCGTGAATTCTACTGGGTTTTATATATAATGTTTTATAAATGTTCGTAAAACGTAATTTTTTTTTTTTTTTTTTTTGCATTGACTCTGAAGTTACTTAAACTGAACATTTTAAGATCTTCGGAAAACTAAGTAATTTTGTCAAAAATTAAGAACATTAACGATTTTAAAATGTATGAAATTAATTTTAACTAGTTTCTATATTCATAACAGGTTAATGAAGAGAGCCTGGATAAATATAATGTTGTTGAAATTTGATCAAGCTAGAGAAGATGCTCATAGAAGTCTACAATATCACTTTGATCCTTCTATTATGTGGAACAGTTATGAAGTTCTTGGGTATTGTTACGCCAAGATAGGTAAACACAATACAGCAGAAGTTTTCTTTAGCCAAGCGTTAGGTAGGCTGAAACAAAGTAATTTAGATCAGAAAAGGAAAACTGCAACTGAAACTCGAATTAATTCTCTATTCAAGAGGATTAAAGGAAGAAAAGATATTGGAGGACCAGCTAAAAATATTACTGAGGTTTTGACAACACCTCAAGTCAGTTATGGTGTTAATAAATCTTTGATATGTGCCACTGATGCCGTGGAAGTAAATATAAATAAAAAAACTGACAGAGGGCTATATGCAACAAAAGATATATATCCAGGTTTGTTTCTTATCTTTTTAATATATTTTCTAAAGGCAGGAAACTTTTAACATTTTTTTGTCACAAATTGTCATATATTAGAAGTAAATTTAGTTTGAAATTATAATTTATAATATAAATTTTTCAAATTTTTAAAATGTTCTCCTTAAATTGAATACAGGAGACGTAATAATGGTGGATAAACCTTATGTGAGTGTTTTATGCAGAGAGAACTTTGAAACTCATTGCATTAATTGTTTTAAAAGATTGAAGTCCCCTATTCCATGTGATACTTGTTCACGGGTAAGATATGTACGCTAAACAATGAAATTATATAACTATTTCAACTTTGTTCATCAGTAAATATTTTAATATTTCCAAAGGTATGGTTCTGTAGTGAGGAATGCCAACAGGACACTAAAGCTGGTTTTCACTCATCAGAATGTAAAGTTTTGCATCTTTTATATGAAAGCGAAATATGTAAAATGACACCTGCACCTTTAGTGCTCAGGTAAGTTTTAAAATGTTTATTTGACTGAAAAATAGTTTTCATGAGTGCTTACAATAGCTTTAAGTATGAATCAGGAGATTATGAAAAAAAAATTAGATTTTAGACCATCGAAATGTAAAAGTTCTGCATAATTAATGCATTATAAGTATAAAAACTTTTTAATTAATATTGAATAAGTAATATTGAAAATAATATTGAAAAAAAAGTTTAGGCAAAACTCGTGTCTAATTTTAAATTTAAAAAAATAAGTGATTCTGGATAATGTTAGTATATCATTGTAGAGCAAATTATTTTTCGTAGGTATGGAAAAAAATTTAAATAAGATCAATAATTTGTAAGCTATTAATTAAACAAAAAATTTTAGTCATTCCCTTCGAAAAGACATAACTAGTAAGCCAAATCTTCACTATATATTATTAAAAAGCTGCTGTTTGAACACTAACAATCACACCTTAAAGTGAAACACTTTAATTGCATAAATTTAAGTTTTATATGTACACGAGTGTTTTCAGCTATAATTCTGCTAGTGTTGCAGAAGTCATTAGAAGAGTTGAAAGCAAGAATCAATTTAAACGACAAAAAAGTAATTTTTTAAAGAAAAACGAAGCAAGCCTCAACTGTTCCTGGATGTGATGTTTTCTTCTTTCAATTTTTATAGTTATTATTATGCTTACATGCGCAGACGTAAAATTATTTTAAAATTATTTAAAAGTTCTGACTGTTCCTATGAATGTAATCGGAAAGTAAATGGGTCCAAAATCCATGGTTAACACTAGGGTTATTAAATTCAATAAATCAAAGACACAAACGACCGTAATTATAAACGAGGAATCATCCCTCTTCAATTACACAACAATTATAGCAACCAATTAACAGCTTACACTGACAAATTATGCGAGGTAAGCACCAATTCAAAAGCAACGTGGAGCCTCATAAATAATCTAATCAATAAAAACCAAGAACATACCCACCAAATAAACCAATTATCAATAAATGATGAAGTCTCAACAGACCAAAAGAAAATCGTAGATTCTCTCAACAGTTATTTTACCAATATTGGAACCGAAATTTTAACAAACAGTTCAGCAGGTCAAACAAACTTTGAAGCATTTTTCCCTCGATGCAACTCGCATTTCACTTTCGAAAACATTACCCCATTAGATGTTCAAAATATAATAGCAGGCCTAAAAAATAAAAGTGATATCTTGAGCGTCCCAAATCACCAGTACAAGCTCGTGGCTGACATCATTTCCATCCCACTAGCTCACTTATTCAATGCTTCAATCCTTTTAGGTGTTTTCCCCTCTACCCTTAAAATTTCCCGCGTGACTCCTATATTTAAGAAAGACTATCCCTCCCTCCCTAAAAACTATAGACCCATATCAATTACACACGCAATTAGCAAAATTTTCGAAAAAATATTTGAGCAGCTGACCGAATATTTCACCTCAAATTCATTACTTAGCGATTTCCAGTTTGGCTTCAGAAAAGGAAGTTCAACATCGGACGCACTTATCTGTCTGACAGAAAAACTATAAAAATTTAGAAAATAAAGACTCCTCCGTCCTTCTGCTACTCGACTTAACGAAAGCTTTTAAAACAATAGACCATGATATCCTATTAAATTAAATAGACTGGGTTTCGATGGCCTAAACTTGCAGTGGTTTGAAACTTACCTCAAAGGTAGACAAAAATACGTAAAGTTAGGCGATATACTCTAACACACACAACAAATAAAACCTGGTGTCCCACAGGGGTACATATTTGCTCCGCTTCTATTTTCAATATATACACACTACTCAATAAACTCGCAAAACTCCTTCTCTGTCTCGTTCGCAAATGATATATATTATATATATATATATATTATATATATATATATATATATATATATATATATATATATATATATATATATATATATATATATATATATATATATATATATATATATATATATATATATATACATTGCGACGTGACGTTGGCGCACTATCCCTTTTCTATAGGTACTACAATGGCAGGTGTTCGAGGGAATTGGTATCCAGCATTCCTCCACCGTTGCGTCGCCCTCGTTGCACACGAATTTTGTGTTGATGTAGGAAACCCCAGGCTAGCTCGTTGGGGTGGCCCTTTCTTTCCAACCACCTCTGTTCTGTGGAACTCTACCTTCATCTATTTTTCCTCCTGTATTTAACCTTCCCCTCTTCAAGGCTTCAGTCTGTGCCCACCTGAGAGATGTGCGCTAGGTTTGTGTTTGAGTGTATTTTTCTTCATTTTGTGTGTGCCCCCTCCTTGAAAAGGGCTCTGCCCGTGAGTGGTGGCGTTTCTGTAAAAAAAAAAATATATATAAATAAATTGATCAACAAGAACTCCAAAAAAGTTGAAAGCTCTTTAACAAACATCACGAGATGGGTCGACTCAAATAAACTATCATTAAACATTCAAAAAACCTCTTACATTACAATAAGCAACAAAAATGTAGGAAATAATTTTAAAATTAAACTAAAAGATTTTGAGCAAACCAGAACAAATACTACGAAAATCCTGGGAGTCATTATTATAGATGACAAATTAACATTTAAAGAACACATAAACACATTAGTAAATAAACGCAAAAATATATGTACATCCTTGTTAAATTAGCAAAATCCATTCCACTGTATGTTCTACGAAAAATATATATTGCACACATTCACTCACACATACTTTACTGTCTCTGTGTATATGAAACAACACCCAAAACAAACACACATCAAATCATAATACAAAAACGAATCATAAGACTTCTCAGCGGCAGCAGCAGACTTTTATAGTCATACACTACCTTCATTCAAAAAACTTAACATGTTGCAATTTGATCATCTTCTAAACCTCTCCCTCCAAAAGTAAATTCACCAAGTAATAAAAAATAACGCATGCGAATTCCTAAAAACAAACCACCAAAACAATCAAATTGAGAGGGGAATAATCTTGAGAAACAACAATAACCTAAAAACTCATTTATACAGGCTCACTAAAGCACGATAAGCAGTAAGCTATACCTCCACCATTCTATATAACAATCTCCAAGACGACATAAAAATGAAAGATCAATAAAATCATATGCGTGCAAAATTAAAAAAAAGGTACATAAATTCGTATTGATCCATTATTATTATTATTATTATTATTATTATTATTATTATTATTATTATTATTATTATTATTATTATTATTATTTTATTATTATTATTTATTATTATTATTATTATTATTATTATTATTATTATTATTATTATTATTATTATTATTATTATTATTATTATTTATTATTATTATTATTATTATTATTATTATTATTATTATTATTATTATTATTATTATTATTATTATTATTATTATTATTATTATTATTATTATTAGTATTTATTATTATTATTAGTATTTATTATTATTATTATTATTATTATTATTATTATTATTATTATTATTATTATTATTATTATTATTATTATTATTATATTATTATTATTATTTTATTATATTATTATTATTATTTATTATTATTATTATTATTATTATTATTATATTATTATTATTATTATTATTATTATTATTATTTATTATTTATTATTATTATTATTATTATTATTATTATTATTATTATTATTATTTATTGTTATTGTTATTTATTGTTATTGTTATTTATTGTTATTATTATTTGTTATTGTTATTTTTTGTTATTGCTATTTTTTGTTATTGCTATTATTTGTTATTGCTATTATTTGTTATTGCTATTATTTGTTATTGCTATTATTTGTTATTATTATTATTTGTTATTGTTATTATTTATTGTTATTTGTTATTGTTATTATTCATTGTTATTATTTGTTATTGTTATTATTTATTTGTTATTTTTTTATTTATTTTTTATTTATTTTTTATTTTTTATTTTTTATTTTTTATTTTTTATTTATTTTATTTACTATTTTATTTACTATTATTTATTATTTATTTATTTTTTTATTATTTGTTATTTATTATTTATTTATTATTTATTTGTCAACCCAGGCAAGAAGGCGTCATTTTCATTGCTGATGTAGAATCAGCTTAGTTTTTGACGCAATTTAACAATCGAATGTAGATTCAGAAATTTCTGTGTATCAAAACTATGAAACTTAACTGATTCAAGGAATCCGGCTTTGTATTTGGAAAACAAAACGGGATAAAATTCTATTTTGACTATCAGTACGTAACATACGGAGATAAATTATTTCCTTTCGCTTTTGTCAGCCAAAAAAAAAAATGGATAAACAGATATTACGAGTAATGTTCAGTTTTTTGGATTAGAATTAGAATTTACATTTTTTTTCTATTAATAATATAATAAACTTTTACAGGATTCTTTTACGGGTGACATGGGAAAATATCAAAATATTAAGAAAATTCTATGAAGATTGATACAAGATGGCCAGATAATCATCTTATACATAGGATGTTTAATTTTCCTGAAAAATACTCCTCAGATGACTATCAGACAATCTTCAAACTTGTAACAGACGCTCATAAAAGAAGTTCTGACAATTTATTTGTTATGACCATCATTGCCGTTTACTTAAATCAATGCCTTAAAGAAGTAGATTTCTTTAAGGGAGATAATGTAAGTTCAGAGGACGAAATATTTGTAGCAAGTTTAATATTAAGGCATATACAAAATTCTATATGTAATTCTGGAGAATATTATGGAATATATCGCTAAGGAAAACTCCTCAGACATAACCTCATATCACACTTTGGGATGGGGCATTTACTCCAACTAGCTCTCTAATAAATCACAGTTGTAACCCAAATGTATTTAAATATGAATGTTGGAAAAAATCAAATAGTACGAGCAGCTAACATTATCAGAAAAGGGGAACAACTCTTTTGCAACTATACACACGCATTTGACGTACAGGAAAAAAAGTTTAGAAGCAAAACTTTGAAGAACCAATATATGTTTGATTGCGAGTGCATAGCTTGCGAAGAAGACTGGCCTATATGTGAAAAAATAATGTGTACATGAAGCTTGCCTGTCCTGTAAGACAATGTGATCATATCGTAACATACGACGGAAAGAAATATATGATTTGTCGATCTTGCGGTTATAATAAGAAGCAGCACAAACCTTTTGTTGAAGGAAGTCAAAAATAAAATAAAAGATTTTGAGGATGCCTTCCAGTTAGTGAAATGTGGTCTCGAAAAAGAAGCAGCAATTACTGCTATTAAAAATTTCCAAATTTACTCAAACAAGAATTTCATTCCTCCAGCAAGGTGTTTAAAAGAATTTCAGGAAATGTTCAGAGAATCCTTTTATCGTATTGATTTGAAATTTACAGAGAATTAGTTTCTATAAATTTCAAATCGATTCAAAATGAGAGTTTAACTGCTATTTAGGTTTTAAAAATTTGAGCAAAATAAATTTATTATTAAGTTAATCTTATTTTTATCCCTACAACTATTTGGTTTTACTTTTTATCCTCAAAAGTCAAAAGAAGAAAAATCAAAAATCTTATAGTTGTAGAATATCATATATATTTAATTATAAATAAATTACAAAAACTAAACTAACATTACTTGAAAAAATAGAAAAATATCTACGAAAATATTTATATTTATACATTTATGTAAAATCTATTAAGGTACTATTAAATGCCTTTTTTATTGTTCCTATTATTAGAATATTTTCACAGCTTAATTTAAACAAAACTTATTTTAAATAATAAAAATACACAATTGAAACTCTTAACTACTATAAATCGTCGTCAGAAATAAGCTCAAAATCTTCTTCGTCGTCGTCGTCGTTCAAGGAGTATTCAAATTCAGAGGAGCCGGTTCAATGTGACCTGGGGTGAAGGGTTTGAAGGTGGTTCCGCTGTTGCCACCATTGCGGAAAGAAAGATGCTGCATAATTTTACTGAGGATGGATACTGTGGTATTATTGCTAACTTGATCCATTAACTGACTCATGATATTTGAAGCTTCAAGAGTGACGTTTTCAGAAGCATCAGTAGGGAAAGCTTCACCAGCTCTCGGAGCGTGCGGATCTGTCGCTCTGAATCTGGTGGTGGCCTGAAGGGAAGTTTTTTGTCTGCCTGGAGGGACGGCATATGCCCTCGTTGGTGAGGTCCGCTCTCAGAAACAAAAAAAAGAAAAAAAGCATCAGTTGTATTTGAGTAGAAGCAGAGTTCTTGTTGAAAGCAAATTCGACCATAAATTTTTCATCTGAACTATCTTCAAAATGAGTGGGTACAAATTTCATTTCACCCCCTGCATTCTGGAATGCAGTATTAGTCACATTCTATTTTAGAAAAGGGAAGAAGAGCTACTCTATTTCGTTGGGAACAGAATTTTCCAAGATGGGAAATCACTTGCTGACAGCTCAACTCTGAATGTACTTCCAAGTAATGAAGAAAGTAAGTTATATAAAGTAAGAAATGTAAAGCTAAAATTTAAGTCTAATTTGTTTAGGATTTATGATATGACATTTCATCCAGAAGCTCACACGAACTATTATCATAAAAAAATCTTAATGAAAGAAATTATTTGCACGAAGTGTCTACTGTGCAATGAGTTATCAAAGTAATTAAATATTTTGTACTTCGCATCTTTCATTAATTTCTAATACCGTTACAGTCTTTGCGTTTTCCCTTCTTTTAGACCTTACTATTTCCCCATTTTCTTTATTAACGGGAACCAAGGTGCTTAAACACTGAAAACAAAACGATGTCTGTATAACTTTCGTCCAAAGAAAGACGTGCACAAACAAAATTAAGGTAAAAATACAGTTTGTAAAGTTGACAAAAAATAAAACCTAAAAGACAGACGTGTTGTACAGACAAGAATAATCACCTCTACTCTTCAGATGACGTAAGCAAATGAATTAAATTACGGACTCTGGGTTTTAGTAAAAGCGTAGAGAGACAAAGACATAGTCAAAAGAATACTAAAAGAATATATATTGTTTTCTACATTTATCCTTTTTCGGATGGTTAAGCCCACCACTCCATTACAGAAATAGGATTGGTTTGCCAGATCTCGTTCGAACAATAACCAGAGGATGTCGTAGAGTGCCTCCGGAAGAAAAGGCTGGCATCAAAACAGCAGAGGCAGTGTCGCAGATAGAGGTAGAAGAGGAGAAAATTAAGTATACGATGATATGTGTTGCAAATATATATATATATATATATATATATATATATATAATATATATATATATATATATATATATATATATATATATATATATATATATATATATATATATATATATATATATATATATATATATATATATATATATATATATAATATATATATATATATATATATATATATATATATATATATATATATATATATATATATATATATATATATATATATATATATATATATATATATATATATATATATATATAATATATATATATATATATATATATATATATATATATATATATATATATTATATATATATATTATATATATATATATATATATATATATATATATATATATATATATATATATATATATATATATATATATATATATATTATATATATATATATATATATATATATATATATAATATATATTTATATATATATTATATATATTATATATAACATATGGAATAAAATTTACAATTTCTAATCTGCTATTGTGGACTCGAACATGCACCGACCTTTCAGATGGCAAGCAAACGCGCTATCCACCACATCAAGAAGGTACGAAAGGAAATCACATTTGAGAAAGCTCATAATCACCTGCCATGATGACACTCTCAAAGGACCTCCCCGACCTCGCTCGGATGTGGGATAACGGGTCAGTTACTATCCCCATAAACCACAGAAACATACGTACGTATGAAACCACAATACACCGTGGAATAAAATTTTACAATTTCTAATCTGTTATTGGGGACTCATAATCACCTGTCATAATGACAATTTCAAAGGGCTTCCCTGACCTCACTCGGATGCGGGGTAACGGGTCAGAAAGCTCATAAACAAGCAAACGCACCATCATGTAACTCGAGTCCCTAATAGCAGATTAGAAATTGTAAAATTTTATACCACGGTGTATTGTGGTTTCATACGTACGTATGTTTCTGTGGTTTATGAGGATAGTAACTGACCCGTTACCCCACATCCGAGCGAGGTCGGGGAGGTCCTTTGAGAGTGTCATCATGACAGGTGATTATGAGCTTTCTCAAATGTGATTTCCTTTTGTACCTTCGTGATGTGGTGGATAGCGCGTTTGCTTGCCATCTGAAAGGTCAGTGTTCAAGTCCAAAATAGCAGATTAGAAATTATATATATTAATATATATATATATATATATATATATATATATATATATATATATATATATATATATATAATATATATATCAGAGGTTGGCGTGCAAGTTTTAAACTTTAGTGGGCAAGTGCAAGAGCGCAACTTATTTTAAAAACTTTAGAGCAGAAGTTTAAGAGCCCAACAACTTATTACAAAATTGCCAAATACCACCTTTTGTCGTACCATTCGGAACAAACATGAATAATTTAAGAATTTTAATGGATTAGAAATCAATATGAAAATCAATCCTTAAATAAAATAAACGAAAGGTATGAAGAAAATGACATAAAAATACGTAAGGGAACCAATAATTGAGTTACAAAATATCACCAATGGTGGAGGGTAACATATCGATAATTTGGAAACAAATTTGGCGGAAAGCGAGACAATAAAATATTGCGTAATATTAACTAAGAATTATATAATATAATTAATCAATTAAGTAATTAAATAAAGCAATAATCAAGTATATCAAATTGATCTATGCGATGCAAAGAGTCAATTCACTCAACTGTCCAAATTTGACATAAATCGATTTTGTAATTACAGATTCCGAAGATAAAAGTCAAAAATTGTAATTAACGATTAATTATTAATTAATTAATTAAAATTTAGAGAAACTAAATATAATGTAATCTCTGTCATAGAGAGAATTCACTGTGCAAGTTTTGTGGAAATCAAAACCCTGGCTCCAAAGAAATTAAAACATTTTAAAAATGTAAGCCAATATAATTAAATTAATTATTAATTAATAATTGAAGGATCAGGATTTAAACACCGACTTTGGATATGCCCAAGGACTCAAGAACCGGAGAAAACATGAAATAGGACGGTAGGAAAACTCAAAGGC
>SEYY01001030.1:82500-127500 GCA_009176605.1 Armadillidium nasatum
TTTCGTGCCAAAAACTCTTTTCTCCGTCGCAAATGCAATAATCTTTCTGGTTCCTCTTCCTCTCGCCCTTTCTGGCATTTTGCAAAAAATGTCAACTCTAACTTCGCTTCTTCCTCTTTTACCTCCTCTAGTATCTTCTGACGGTTCAACTGCCGTTTTGCCTTCCTCTAAAGCCGATTGCTCAAACTTTTGCCTTTAATTCAAATTTAGACGATTCCTAAGCTATTCCTACTCCTTCAGCCCCCTCCAACTCATTTATGCCTAAAATTATAATTTCTTCGAAAGGCGTCATTTCTGCTCTCTGAGCGTATGGTCCTGATGGTATCCCTCCTGTGGTTCTCAAAACTTGTGCTCCCGAGCTTGCATCCTGCCTTGGTAAACTATTTCGTCTGTCTTTCTACTACTTCAACCTTCCCTTCTTGCTGGAAACGTGCGCTCATTCAGCCTGTGCCGAAGAAGGGGGACCCCTCTCAACCCTCTAACTACTGTCCTATTTCTTTAACCTCCGTTCTTTCTAAAATTTTCGAATCTATCCTTAACAGGAAGAATTGAAAACATCTCAATTCTTCTAATCTTATCTCTGATCGCCAGTATGGCTTTCGTGAGAAACTCTCTACTATTGATCTTCTTTCCCTTCTCTCTGACTCTTGGTCCTCCACTCTTCGGCATTTCGGTGAATCTTTTGCTGTGGCGCTGGGCATATCGAAAGCTTTCGATAGAGTCTAGCACAAAGCTTTGATTTTCAAACTTCCGTCTTTCGGAATCTATCGTTCTCTTGGTTTCCTTTCTTGTCGTTCTATAGCAGCTGTTGTAGACTGCCACCTTTCTTCCTATAAATCTTTTAATAGTGGTGTTCCTCAGGGATCTGTTCTATCCCCAACACTTTTTCTGCTTTTCATTATTGACCTCTCTGTTACTTCATCTCCTATCCACTCCTATGCTGATGACTCCACCCCTACTCTTTTCATTTTGAATGGCACTCCTCACAGCAACAGTTAATAGAAGCAAGGAAGGTGGCCTTGGAGCAACTGACCTCTTTTCTCTCTCTCATTTCAAATTGGGGCAGAGAAAACATGGTCGTTTTCAATGCCAAAAAAACTCAATTACTCCATCTCTCTACTCGACACAATCTTCCATACAACTATATCTTCTTCGAAAACACGCAACTCAAACCTTCATATCTCATTAATATTCTTGGTTTCTTTTTCTCGTGATCTTTCTTGGAAAGATATTATTATTATTTCTTTCTAAACAAGCTTCTAAGAGGTTGGATGTTCGGAGGCGCCTTCGTGGTTATTTTATGCCACCCCAGTTTCTTGCTCTGTATAGGGGTGTTGTTCGCCCCTGTATGGAGTATGCGTCACACATCTAGGGTGGTTCCACTCATGCAGCTCTCCTGGAAAAGGTGGAGTCTAGGGCTTTTCGCATTATCAACTCTCCTGCTCACACTAATTCTCTCCAATCTCTTTCTGCCCGTCGAGTTGTTGCGTCACTTACTATACTATCGCTATTACAATGGACACTGCTCTTCTGAACTCTCGTCGCATACCTCCTCCATTGAGAAGGCTCGTTCATCCTTTCTCTGTCCAACTCTGTGACCCCAGACTTAACCGCTATGCGCAATCTTACATGTACTCTACCAGTAAAGTCTGGAACACACTTCCTTTATCTACTTTTCCAACTTCCTATGACTTATGCACCTTCAAACGTCGTGTATCTGGTCATGTCAGCCTTTAATTTGACCAGGATCCCGTCTTTCCCCCTTACTCCGGTGGAATTTTAGTGGGCCTCTGGCCTTTGCCCAACAGAGGTGAAATAATATATATATATATATATATATATATATATATATATATATATATATATATATATATATATATATATTATATATATATATATATATATATATATATATATATATATATATATATATATATATATATATATATATTAGTGATGGATCGCATGTCATATTTTCTCATTTGCGGATGCGGATGTTGAATTTTTGACAAGTGCGGATGCCATCACTAATTATATATATATTATATATATATATATATATATATATATATATATATATATATATATATATATATATATTATATATATATATATATATATATATATATATATATATATATATATATATATATATATATATATATATATATATGGTAAAGGTGGAGATTGTTTCTGAGTTTCGATTGTTAAAAAATATCGAAAATCGAAAATATCGGAGAAGCCTATCGTAAACAAGAGTTGTCAGAGGTACGAGGTACTATTACTAGACATAGACACAATTATTATTACTTACTTTTCTAGCAGAACCTAATTCGACTTATCATAACCTGAACTACCGAAATTGCCGTAAAAAGAGGCCTAACCTACACAAGAATTTGCCGTAAAAGAGACCTAACGTACACAAGAACGTTTGCACGACATAGTAGCCTAAGGCTAAGTATAGGTATGAAAATATCGATTAATCAGAAATATTGACATAAAAAAATATCGATAGAAAAATATCGAATAAAAATATCGAATACTCAGAAAATTATATATATATATATATATAAATATATATAATATATATATATATATATATATATATATATATATATATATATATATATATATATATATATATATATATATATATATATATATATATATATATATATATATATATATATATATATATATATATATATATATATATATAATATATATATATAATATATATATATATATATATATATATATATATATATATATATATATATATATTATATATATATATATATATATATATATATATTTATATATATATATATATATATATATATATATTATATATATATATATATATATATATATATATATATATATATATATATATATATATATATATATATATATATATATATATATATATATATATATATATATATATATATATATATATATATATATATATATATATATATATATATATATATATATATATATATATATATATATATATATATATATATATATATATATATATATATATATATATATATATATATATATATATATATATATATATATATATATATATATAATATATATATATATATATAGTACAATTGTAATATGTGTAAAGATACACGTTTCCACCTCCGTGTTCGAAGACGCACCTCTGCTTGAAGGAACAAAAATGTCATTCCAATATCAATAAAATCACTTCCAAATGGAGGTTTCAGACCTCTTATTTCCATCAGAACATTTTTCAAGTAGTAAATGTCTCTCCAGTCTAATGATTATAAATTTATTGCTTACAAAAACTCTAATAAGGGAGTACTGGGATGGATAGTGATTACGATATACAGTCCGGGTCTCGGAAGCAGTAGTGCTGAATCGAAACTCTAAGAGGATTCGTATATTATTGATCTTTATATATACCTTACATCTATCAAATTTCGTTAGCAATATTAATTTAAGAGATCAGTATTATTATATATATATATATATATATATATATATATATATATATATATATATATATATATATATATATATATATATATATATATATATTATATATATATATATATATATATATATATATATATATATATCTAGGTGTATAATCAAGGGTATTGGTGTTACTGACTATAGTGTTTTTAAGGCATTTTAATAAAATAAAGGTACGTAGTTATGTCCTCTGAAAATAATTCTGAAGAGGAGGCCGTTAAAAACCCTCCTTACCATAAAGAAACGCAGACACTTGCTTTACAAACGGAAGAAAAAATAACTCAGACGGAGAAAATTCTAGGTCCAGAAAAGTGGACTCAAACTAATGAAAAGGATTTTAGAAAAGCCGAGGCACTTTTCAAAGCAAAAACGAGTGCTTCGAAAAAAAAATTAAAACCAATTCCTTCTGGAGATGATCCTCAAAGTACATTGCAAACAGATTTGACCATGAAGGTAGCTCAAGCACCACCACCACCACTTAGTGAAAAAGACGACGACGATTCTTTGATACAACAACTATCTACACTATCTACATCTAGTCAGCCAGACCCCCCTCCGTCACAACCACCACCTGAATCTAGTCAGCCAGACCCTCCTTCGTCACAACCACCACCTGAATCTAGTCAGCCAGACCCTCCTTCGTCACAACCACCACCTGAATCTAGTCAGCCAGACCCTCTTTCGTCACAACCGCCACCTGAATCTAGTCAGCCAGACCCTCTTTCGTCACAACCACCACCTGAATCTAGTCAGCCAGACCCTCCTTCGTCACAACCATCTGGTTCTAGTCAATTGGACCCTCCTTCGTCACAACCACCACCTGAATCTAGTCATCCAGACCCTCCGTCACGACCACCACCTGAATCTAGTAATCCAGACCCTCTTTCGTCACAACCACCACCTGAATCTAGTCAGCCAGACCCTCTTTCGTCACAACCACCACCTGAATCTAGTCAGCCAGACCCTCTTTCGTCACAACCACCACCTGAATCTAGTCAGCCAGACCATCCTTCGTCACAACCATCTGGTTCTAGTCAATTGGACCCTCCTTCGTCACAACTACCACCTGGTTCTAGTCAGCCAGACTCAAAATCTGCTGATGAAAAAACTCGTCAAAAAGAACTTTGTGAGCGAATCTTGAACGCTGGTCCATTGCAAATAATTGGAGATTCTCAAATTTCTTTCTCACAATTTTACGCAGACTTTTGCAAAAAACTAAAAGAATCAAACCTTCTGGCTGAAATTGAAAAAGAATTCATGGTAAGTAACCTTTTAAATAATTTTGTGATAGGAAGAAATTTTACTTACGGTACTAAATAAAACTCACATAAAGTTGAAGTAATTCTTAAAATATAAAAAATTCTTTCTTGGTGCGAGGACTCGTAATGTTGATCTAATTTTTTGTGTAAATGGTTGTCAAAATTTGAGTATTTTAAATTTAATAATTTAATAATTAACCATATCTCCTACATAAAATTCCAATCAAAAGAAAACTAGTCATTTTGAATTTGAGTTTTTGAAATTAAATTTCATTGTCAGTTCTAGCATCAAACCACAATATTAAACACCTCATCTATTTTAAGACGTGAACAAATTTTTAAATAGAGAAATAAATGCTAAGTAATTTAATAAAATCTTTTTGTCGCAATAATATATTTAATAACTTTAACCGTTTTTTTTTTTGTGTGTGTGTGTTTTTTCAAAAGGCAATAAACAACGACTTCGACAGAATAAAAATGGTTTTGCGATTCGAAGAAATTAAAAACTTGACCATCCCTGTAAGCAATTCCAAATCGGAGGAATATGCCAAAGTATTAGAAGAGGAGTACAATAGCTTCAGTAGTACAGAAGATAGAGAGCAATTAAAAACTGGATTAAAACTAATAAATAGGAGTATACAATTTACACCAGATACACCCGAGAAAAATTTAGCAGTTAGGTAAGTTTTTTAAAAAGTAGAAATATTTTTAATTTAATAAAAAAAAATTAATTTAATAGTAATAGTAGTATTAGTAATAATAATTGTAGCAACAGTAATGAGTAATATTAATAGTAATAATAGTAAAATATGTAGTAATAGTAAAAATAAATACATTCTTCCTTTTTATTTAAAAATTAATTTTTTACTATTGGTTAAATATACATTAAAATTTTTAATTAAAATAATTTTGATAAATAATTAGTATATATAATTATATTATTACTGTAATAGCAGTAGTAACTGTAATAAATTTCATGATAGGAATAATGGAAACTATGATGGTAACAATTATAAAACAAATTGGAATAAAAATAATTTAATTCTATTAAAATGATTAAAATAATTTCTATAATAACTATCATGTTAATGATAATGAAATTTTAATACAATTATTTAGTTTATTAGGTAATAGTTTATTCTTTGTTCTTATTACTTATTGTTATTTCTTTATATTTTATTTTAACTTTATTATATAAATTATAATTTTATTAATTATTTAATAATGATAATAAAAACAGTAGAATAATAATAATCATAGTAATAAAATCAGTATTAATTAATAATAAATAATAAACGATTAATAGTTTAGTAATTATCAATTTAATAATTTTTTAGCAATTAACTGAATTTCTAATTGTACTATTAGGTTAAAAATGAAATTTTATATCCTATCTATAATTATTATTATTATTATTATTATTATTATTATTATTATTATTATTCTCATTATTTTATTTTTTATTTTTATTAATTTTTACTTTTATTTTATTTTAAATATTTTAATTTTATTTTATTTTTATATTTTATTATTTATTATTTATTAAATTTAAATTTAATTAATTTAAAATTAATTAAAAATTAAAATTAATAAAAACAATAAAATAACATAATAAATTACAAAAATATTTTAAAAAGTAAAAAAATTAATAAAATGAAAAAAAATAAATGATACATAAATAATAAAAAGAAACCAAACCTTCAATAATAATTAACTAATTTTAATGATTTAAATAATTATTACAATAGTAACTTCAGTAATAATTTGAGTGTAGAAATTTTTGATAGTAACTTAAATTGTAATAATAAAAATATAAAAATAATGATGATAAAAATTATTAAGTAATTTTAATATTTTAATTTTATAAATTTTGATAATTATGATAGTTTTAACTATTTCAGTACTATTAAACTTTGAAATTTTTATTAATAAACTTAAATTACGAAATAATTCAGTTAATTATCAATTAGTTCATCTTATTTTATGATTTATGATTAAGATTTCAAATTGATTAGAATTTGATTTATTGTAATTATAATTGATTTATGATGATTTACGATTGATTATAATTGATTTTTTTAATTTTTCAATTTTTTAATTAAATTTTTTCATTTTTCATTTTTTTTCTAAAATTTTTCAATTTGATTTGAGCATCGACATCTGTGAAACGAGTCGCATAGAATTTCATAAAGTCCACATTTTAATATTGTAATGTCACATTTTGAGTTCATGAACTATTATAGTAATTTTCCTAAGAGAAAGGTCATACTGAGACAGGAATTCCATCTCGGAATGCTGACTTAAAGCATTACTGCTTCACTCATTACCGGCTTTGAGAACTTGATTGGAAGAAGCAAATAGGCAATCCCGTATTTGAGTGCGCTGATCTACTTGTACACGATTGATTGTGCTGTTGATGAGATGATGATTTTTAAAACTTATAGAGCAAAATTGTATTGCTTAATTAAGAAATATATTACCAAGTCCAACTATTTGTTAAGCAGTGATAACGTCTATAAAATTAGATTACAACCAGTATACCAATAGCTTAACAGTTAAATTGACCTCTTGAATACCTAAGCAACTATTAATACTCTAGTTTTGGGCAAGATTTCAAAAATCCAGGTCAATTTCTCGAACTGTAATGTGCCACTCAGCGTTAAACATAGACTTTGAATTGGTTGAAAAGAGTAAGTGATTTAGGTATTTGGCTTCTGATTTAGATTTTCCCGTGAGTTTTAGCGATTTTAGGAGGTTTGTTGAACTTGAGTTTTAATATTTATTTAGCAAAATTATGTAGTTATTTTAAAAATGTTCTAAAATGTTCCGAATAAATGTTAATGATAGTGGACAAGATGTGTGTTATCTTAGTCTCAGGAATTATGTTCAAGCTAAATAGTTTTTCTCGATCAAGTTTGCTATGGATAAAAAACAGGAAATACAGCTTCCATTTCTGGAAATAAGCATGTGAACGAGATTTTCTTTAACATAAATTATATCGGAATGGAAAAGCATGTAGTTTAAATACGGTTCGTATTGGTTATACGTGCATTCTCTTAATACAAAGGTTGTCCTGTTGGGACAATTTTTGCACTCGCATTTTCTGACACGAAATCATATTTTATGAAGTTTTAGGGATTTATAGTTTATTTTTTAGCGAAAAGAACGCAAAAAAAAAAAAAAAAAATTTTCACTCCAGTTTCACAGATTTTTATTTTGTCATTGCAAATGCAGTCATTTGAAAATATTTTTACTTTACATGGTTTTTACACTATGGAAACACTTTAACAGCGAAATTAAATGATCCAGAGGGAGATGAGGGGAAAGTATTTAGCATCCCATATACTGAATATTTTAATATTTACACTATAATTAGTGCGAATATTGGTACGAGTTTAGTACATTATAAATATATTACAAATATAAGACTATAAATATTTGCATACGATTTGTATTTTAAAATGTTCGTAAATCTTTTTTAAAATTTTGCTTTCCTTTGCTTTTGAAGGGATCTTAAATATTTAAAGAAAAGATTCGAAAACAGAAGGATATTGTGAAAAATTAGAGCATTAACTATTTTAAATGTATAAGGTTAATATTAATTAGTTTATATATTCATGAACAGGTTAATGAAGAGAGCCTGGACAAATTTAATGTTGTCGAAATTTGAAGAAGCTAAAGAAGATGCTAATAGAAGTCTAAAACTTCATTCTGATATTTCTGATATGTGGAACAGTTGTGAAGTTCTAGGACATAGTTATGCCAATACCGGTGAAAACCATGCAGCACAAGGTTTCTTTGAATCCGCGTTAGAGGGATTAAGAAGTAGTAAGGTGGATCAAGAAACGAAAGCTGTCGCTACAGCACGAATGGTTTCTGTATACAAATTTATTAAAGGACGAGTTGATATTGAAATACCAGATAATCCTATTGAGAATTTGGACACTCCTAGTGTCAGCTTTGGTATTAATAGGATATTAAAATGTGCAACTGAAGCCGTACATGTAAAAATAGATGAAAAAACTGGCCGAGGGCTTTATGCCAAAAGAGAAATAGAACCAGGTTTGTCTTTTTATATAATTTAAAGGGTGAAAAGCATTTACCATTTCTTGACACATTTTTCATATATTAGAAGTAAATTTATTTTGAAATAATTTATAAAATTTTAATCATTTTTAAAATTTTTACCCATAATTGAATACAGGAGATGTAATAATGGTGGAAAAACCTTACGTGAGTGCTTTAAACCTTCCTAATTTTGAAACTCACTGCAATAATTGTTTTAAAAGATTTAAGACTCCAGTTCCATGTGATGCCTGTTCTCGGGTAAGATCACATACACTAAATGAAATCATAGAGTAGAATACTTCATAAATTGAGTACAAATATTATTTAATTTTATTTTTTTAAATTTTATTTACTTATTTTTTATTTTAATTATAATTAACTTATATATAATTTTTTAGAAATTATAATTATTTTATTTACTTAATTTATTAATTTTTATTTTTATTTTTAATACTTATTATTTTTATTAATATTAATAACATTAACATTTTAACATTTTTAATTTTAAATAATTTAATTTATTAAAAAAAAAAAAAAAAAAAAAAAAAAAATATAAATATATATATATATATATATATATATATATATATATATATATATATATATATATATATATATATATATATATATATATATATATATATATATATATATATATATATATATATATATATATATATATATATATATATATATATATATATATATATATATATATATATATATATATATATATAAAGGTATGGTTCTGTAATGAAATGTGCTTAGAAGAAGCTAAAGATGGTTTTCATAGCTCAGAATGTCCCGTTTTAAATCTTTTATATGATAAAACCATTGGCAGTATGGGGATTATAGCTTTCAGGTAAGTTTTTAAATGCTCCATAGAACTGAAATTTATTTTAAAAAGTTTGATTATCTTTATGTATGAAAGCTAGGGATTATGAAAATAAAATTAGATTTCAGGTTATGGAAATGTAAAAATTCTTAACTCTGGAAAAATTCTTAAAAATTTAGTAAAAAAAATTTAAAAAAAAAAAAAAAAATTTAAAAAAAAATTTAAAAAAAAAAAAAAAAATAAAATAAAAAAAAAACTTCCTAAAAATACTGTATTTCTAAAACAGATGGTTTAGGAAAATGAGTACATTATTGTAAATTGTAACTTTTCAGTATATAAAACTTTTTAAATAATTCCAAGGTAAAAATAACTATTTTCAATCAGAATTTAAATATTCCATATTTTAATGTCTCCAAAAAAGATTTAGTAAGAAAATAAGTTAGACACGTGGAACTAGAAATTTATGCACGTCTTCCCCTCTAATTTACATAATTGGTTAATTCTACTTTTGCTGCTATTAAAACCGTTTGGATGCTAGCACTCACTCTCGGTGAACCCCTTTTAATTACATGAATTTTCGTTTCCATCTACGAGTGTTTCCTATCCACTTCTACCAGTGTTGTAGCAGCTGCTATAACTGCTAAAATTTGAAGCAAGAATCAAACTGAGACGACAAAGCAGCTCGTCGAACCAGTATCAAGCAATTCCCTCCTGTTTCGGTTTGATAGATTTTTTTCTCAGTTCATTATTTACCGTATTTCCTGAATATAACTTCTGTTGAAAGACTGTTACTGTAATGAGACCCGTCTTTTGACTGTGTGTGATCTATTTTACCAAATATTGTAATAAATAAAGTATCAATACACAACAGGCACGCAGTGTCATTTTGAAACTTTCACGAATTGAGGAAAGAGCACGGCATTTTCATTGTTATTGTAGAATCCATCTAGTCTGTAACGCCTTTTAACAGTCGGAAATAGTTTCGGAAATCAAGAGATAGAAAACTCGAACACTTTACTGCTGTAAAAGAATCGGCTTTAATATTTGGAAACCAAACAAGATGGTTATTTGAATATCTGTACATAGACAACGGCAAAAAATTATATATGTATATATATCTTGTAATATATATATATATATATATATATATATATATATATATATATATATATATATATATATATATATATATATATATATATATATATATATATATATATATATATATATATATATATATATATATATATATATATATATATATATATATATATATATATATATATATATATATATATATATATATATATATATATATATATATATATATATATTATATATATATATATTATATATATATATATATATATATATATTTATATATATATATATATAATTTATATATTTATATATATATTTATATATTTATATATATATATATATATATTTATATATATATATATATTTATATATATTTATATTTTGTAAGTCCGTCCAAAATAATCGGTAAACTGATTTTCACTAATGTTAGTTGTCTAGAATAAATTAGAATTTACGTTTCTCAACTATTAATCCTGTAAATTTTTCCAGAATAATGTTTAAGTTAACTTGGGAAAATACCAAAACATTAAGAATATGTAGAAAGATTGATACAAGATTGCCAGATTCTGACCCTCTTCATATGGAATTTAAATTTAACAGCAGAGAAAAATACCACACAGATGACTATCTGACAACATACAAACTTGTAACGAACGCGCAGAAAAGACTTTCTTTCGATTTATTTCTAAAGAGCATTATTGCCGTTTATATAATGCAATGCTTAAAAGTAGTAGATTTCTTTAAGGGAGATGATGTGAGTTATGACGATGAAATATTTATAGCAAGTTTAGTTCTAAGACACTTGCAGAGTTCCTTATGTAATAGTGTCAGCATTACAGAATATTTAGTTAAGTCAAGTGACACAGGCTTACCCGAACATCTCCATGTAGCAGAAGGAATTTACCCAACTATATCTCTATTAAATCACAGTTGTGATCCGAATGTTTTTAGATATTGTGTTGGAAAAGAATGTGTAGTACTAGCGGGTAAAACAATTAGAAAAGGGGAACAACTCCTTGACAGCTATGGAACCTCATTTGTAATGGAAGAGAAAGACATAAGAGAAAGGATTTTAACACCTCTTTATTATTTTGAATGCGACTGTATAGCTTGTAAAGAAAACTGGCCTTTAAATAAAAATAATAAAGTGTACATGAAGCTTGCCTGTCCTGTAGATAACTGTGATCAAGTGATAGAATACAAAGAAGGGGAAGAAATGAAGTGTCCATCTTGCGGTATTAAAAAGAAGCATAAAAATTTGATGTCGGAATTCGAAGAAAATATGAAAGAGTTGAATCGAGGAATAAATTTACTGAAAGGAGGTTTCAAAGAAGAAGCAGCTTCTTCTGTTAAGCATTTCCTAATGTATGTAAGCGAGAAAGTCCATTCCTCCATCAAGGATTTTAGTAGATTGTCAGAGTATTTTTAGAGACTGCTATATTTTCCGTGGAAATGTATTTCAGTGATATAAACTGAAGGTTAATTTTTTATTAGGTTTTAAAAATTTGAGCAAAATAAATTTATTAATAATTAATCTTATTTTACTAAAACTATATTTCTAAATCAAAAGAAATCAAAACTTAATTTTAGAATTAATACGTAATTTAAATTGCAAAAACTAAACTTACATGAAAAAATAAAAAAAATATCTACGAAAATATTTACATTTACAAATTTATGTAAAATCAAGGTACTAACTACTAAATTACCTTTTATACTCCAATTTAAAGAATATTTCCACAATTTAATTTAACCAAAACCTTTTACATTCTACAAACACAAGTAGAACTTTGGGAAAAAAAAATACTGTAAATCATCGTTAGAAATGATAAAATTCAACTTCGTTGTCGAAGTTAAAGGAGGATTCAGATTAAGAGGGAGTGTTTAATGTAACCTGGTGTGAAGCGCTTCAATATGGTTCAAATTTTGCCGCTATAGTGAAAGAAGGATGCTACCCAATTCTAACTAAGATGCTGGTATTATCGCCAACTTGATCCATTGACTGACCAATGATATTTGAGGATTCAGAAGTAGTTTTCAGAGCTTCAGTTGTATTTGAGTAGAAGCTGAGTTCTTGTTGAAAGCAATTCCGACAGCATTTTCATCTGAATGGTCTTTAAAATGAATGGGTACACAAAGTTCATATTCGCGCTCTACATTCTGGGCTGCAGTATTAGTCTCATTCAGAAGGGGTCAGAAATGATATTAGAAGCTTCGAAATATGGAAAATCACTTTTCGATTATACAGTTGTGAAAATATTTGAAACAAAAAATAAATCATTTCAGAAATGAGATAATGCTTAGAATTCATGACTATACATTTCACCCAAAAGTACACATGAACTACTTTTTGACTTTTGGTATCTTTATTTTGTACAGTCAATACAAAGTTGTCGAATATATGATATTAGATAATTAAAATTCAATTGTTCTAAATTTGAGTATTAAATTTTTCTACTATACCAACCTTACCACTGAACAAAAAATGGTAATCAACCAATAAAATTCTCTTACAACTAAGCCTGTTAGAATATCGTAAACATTTTTTTCACGTAAAACACTTTGGGTGAACGATATTAATTTTTTCCTTTTTAAATAGTTTTGTTAGTACATTTAATAATTTCTGCAGCATCTATAATTTATTTTAATTTCTGTTGAACAGCACTTTTCTAGGTCGCGCATTTTGTTCTTGACTGAAAATCGGGTTAAGTTCTATCAGCAAATTATCATTTTCCCTGCAATGTCCTTAATTTTCATCCAAAGTAAGACTATGCCTATATTTTTAAATTTTGAAAGTTTACGTGCTCTTAATTTGAAGTCATCCGAATTTTTAACTATGGCTTCTGCCGTCTTACCAATTTGATTAAACTAGTCTTCCAGTAAAGTAACCCCTCAACCAACCCTACTTACAATCTTAAATTTGACTATCATAAAAAGAAACCCCTCTCCCTTGCGGTGTTCTTTTCGAAGCTTGAGTGCGCCTACTGAGCTTCTTCCAATATTGGCTGGTCGATTTTATGGAAATGGTCTCTCTTTATTTTCTCTTAGCCCATCCGCAGATGTCAGAGGTGGGAGCTCCTCCCTAAACTTAAAATATCTTCTCTAGTCCTCCGCACATTACAGCGAAAGGAACTGGTTCTCCACATATCACTTGATGATACATTGAAGTGCTTTTATTCTATCCCTCTTATAGAGCGCCTGCAGTTCTTTGTACATCGCTCGTTTTCTTTCTGCGCGGTTTTTAGGTCTCTCCTTGTCCAGCCGAGGGAGCTGGTCTTTCCCTCGGTGTTATAATCTCTAGGTTGAAGCCCAGTGTAGAAAGCCTAATATAGAGTTCCTCTTCCGTGTTTCTAACTCTATCTGCTTTTCAATATTTCGGACAATCTTTCTTTCGTCGAAGTGCAAGACATAGTAAAAGCTATGGATGTGATCTAGCTCAAAGCTTTGATTCCTAAAATTCCCTCTCAGTATCTATCCTTCTGATTTCTTTTCTATTAGCTCAATAGCAGATGATGAAGATTGTCATCGTTCAACCTTTAAATCTATCAATAGTGATATTCTTTGAAGTTCTGCTCTACCCCTACTTTTTTACATAATTTTTCCCCAACGACCTATCTATCAACTTCATCGCATATCCAGTCTTATTCAGACATCTCTACCTTTCATTACTCTGAATTTTGAAATTTATCCTACTCAACCACAAATAGCTAATGCTGGGCGGGTAACCTTGAAGCAACTAATCTTTCTCGTATTTCTAATTGGGGCAAATAGAATGCTTCAAATAAATGCTTTTAATGCTTCCGAAATTTCGTTCCTTTATCTGTATTTCGACAATCTTCTACACAACTCAAACATTTCTCTGTACTTGATAATCTTTGTTTTACTTTTCTCTTGATCTTTCTTGGAAGGCTCACGTTTTCTTACAAAAGAAGCTTAATTCTAAGAGGTTAGTTCTAAGACACTTTCAAAGTTTCTTCCCAGAACTCTAGTAGCTTTTCGAATCATCATCATCATCATCATCACAGTTTTTTTTCCTATCGTCACTCCTCCTGACAAACGACCTGCTTCATCGCTAACCTTATACAATCACTCATTACAATGGACACTGATCTTCTAAATTCTCTAATTACATACCTCCTCCTTTGAGGAGAGCTTGTTTGACATCCCTATGCACCATGTCTCCTCCTCCTGTCTGACTCTAAACATAACCGTAATTATTATTCTTACGTTTGCTCTAGTGATAGATCTTACACCACGTTTTCTTTTAAAATTCTCTTCTTTTATTGCACTCTTTTAAATATAGTGTAGTAGAACATGTCAGAACTTTATTCTTTTATAACTCTTTTATAACAGGTATGCTTCCCAACTGGTAGATTTTATATTTCTTCTCTGGCCTTTTATCACTAGGAAAGAGAAGCTGATGAAAGATGCTGTTCTTTTCATCAGCATAAGGAGTTCCATCCTGCATTCTCGAAAAAAAGAAAAAATTGCAATTGGCTTTGGATTTACTTTTTGAACTTTTCCTTTCTTCCTTTGCTTTGGTCCTTTTCTTCGTTGAATGTCAAAGAATTCTCAAAAGCAGTGTTCATTAAACATATAATAAAATATATACTATTGAAAGATTGTTAGATAATATAGTCTCTTGACTTTGTGAAGCAATTTTTCAAATTTTCTGCAACATAAGTCTCTCTATACACTACTTGCATATTATTATTTTCAGACTTCTTTTTAACAAGTTTAGGGGCAAGAACGTACCCCTTTTCATTGCTAGTATAGAATTGGCTTAGTTTTTGGCAAACATCTAACAATTGTATGCAGATTCGGAAATCTCGAGATAGCAAAACTTAAGAAATTTAACTGCTATAAAAAATTATCCTTAGTATTTGGAAACTGTACAGAATAAAATTCTGAGTACAAAAGTGTGAGCACATAAGACATAGTGGAAAATTAAAATATTTATTTTTTGCTTTGTCAGACAAAAAAAAATCGGTAAACTGATTTTTCCAATGTTAAATTTGCTGGAATAGAATTAGGATTTATATTTTTTTACTTTTAATAATACAATAAATAAATTTTTCCAGGATACTTTTACTGTTAAATTGGGAAAATATCAAAACATTAAGAATATGTAGAAAGATTAATACAAGATTCCCAGATTCGCATCCCCTACATATGGAATTTAACTTGAAACAAAAATACTTATCAGATGATTATTTGACAACATACAAACTTGTGACGAATGCACAGAAAAGAAATTTTGACGATTTATTGAAAAGGAGCATTATTGCCGTTTATATAAAGCAATGCTTAAAATTAGTAGATTTCTTTAAGGGAGATAATGTGAGTTTTGACGATGAAATATTTGTAGCAAGTTTAATACTAAGACACTTACAAAATACCTCATGTAATGGTCACAGTATTACAGAATTTGTCGTTGAGGAATCCTTCATGAACAATGTCAAAATTATCGAATTGGGAGGAGGAATTTACCCAACGATCTCTCTAATAAATCACAGTTGTGATCCAAATGTATTTAGATATTCTATTGGAAAAGCTTGTATAGTACGAGCAACTAAAACAATTGGGAAAGGAGAACAACTGCTTGACAACTACGGATCCTTGTATTCCATAATACGGAGAGAGGTAAGACAAAAAATATTAGCACAACAATATCTGTTCCATTGCGACTGTCTAGCTTGCGAAGAAAACTGGCCTTTATTCATAGATAATATAGTGTACATGAAGCTTGTATGTCCAGAAGAAAACTGCGATCAAATAATAGAATACAATAAAGATGACAAATTGAGTTGTATATCTTGCGGTTCTAAGAAAAAGCATGGAAAGCTGTTAAGGGAAATCCGAAGTGAAATTATTGATTTTGAAGAAGGCCTCGGTTCACTGAGAGATGGTCTCGAAGAACCCGCAATTTATAACTTTAAGAGTTTCCAAATGTACGTAGAGAAGCACGCAATTCCCCCATCAAAGTGTTTAATGGATGGTCAGGAAACTTTAAGAAGATGCTTTCTTGTACAAGGAAATCTATATCAAAAAGAAACTGAGAGTTAATTCCTTTTTTATTTTATTAGGTTTTAAAATTTTGAGCAAAATAAATATAATAAATTAACCCTATTATACCACACAACTATTTGGTTTTACTTTTTATCATCAAAAGTCAAAGAAAAATCTAAGATCTTATAATAGCAGAATTATCATATATAACTTAGGTAAACTAAACTAAACTGACATTACTTGAAAAAAAATATAAATATCTACGAAAATATTTATTTATATAAATATATAAAATCTAAATGACGCGATTTTATTATTTCAAAAATATTTTTACATCTTAATTTAACCAAACCTATTTTAGATCCTACAAATACACAATTAAAACTTTAAAATAATTACTATAAATCATCATCGTCTTAGTCAGAGGAGGATTCAGATTCAGGGGGAGGGTTCGAAAATGGTTTCTCTGTTGCCAGCACAGAGAAAAATTACTGTGCCCAATTTGACTAAGAATAGAGACTAGTATTAATTCTAACATGATTCTATTAACCGACTCAATGGTATTTGAAGCTTCAGCTGCATTTGAGTAGAAGCTGAAATCTTACTGAAAGCAATTTGGACCGTAAATTAGTTCATTTCACGATCTTCATTCTGAGTTGAAGCATTATTCATATATTCTTCAGAAAAGGCCAGATCACACACTTCTAACGTGTGGGAAACCGAATCTTCCAAGGATGGAAAATCACTTGCCGACGAGCAGTGAAATTGTGAAAGTACTTCCAACTAAGGAGAGAAAAAAAAAAGGTTTTGATATTTGTTGTTAGAATTTATTGAGAGACATTCACAACTTGAAAGATCTTTTCTTTTTGCGTTAGTAAATCTTAATGAAAAAATGTCTGCTCCAGTATCTACAATGTATGAGAGATTAAATATAAAAGGAAAAAATTAAATACCTAATATAGAGGTATACACTTAAGAAAAAATCACTAAAGCAAAATTTTGAAGATATGTTTGTTGAGCATTTTGTACAGCCAAAACAAATTCAACAACTACCCAAATTTCTATACTAAATTTTTCTAAACTATTATTAACTTCAACGTCAAACTTTTACTCATCCACCAATAAATATGCAACTAATCCTATTCGATTATCATTAAAAAAAAAATTCACTTAAAATTCTACTCTAGAAATATTTATATTGTAGCCGTTTCGTCTGAACTCGCCCTAATGAAAGATTTTATGGACTATATTCCATTTTATTCAAAAGGTGCTATAGTCTATGCCAGCTCTACAGAGAATACAGTGACATCATTTACTATTAATTTTTAGTGAATTAGCATATCTCTAATTCAGTTTGCATGCTAAAGTGCTCAGCAATATTGGCACCATATCCTGCCAATTTATTTTACAATGGCCTTGCAAGTGCAGTTTTCACATCCGATTTCTCGGGCCTCACTACAAATGTAGTTTTCACACCAGCTGTTTATCAGGACCCACTGCAAATGCAGTTTTTACAGCAGGTTTCTCAGGCTTCACTACAAGTACAATTATAGTACCAACTGTGGTCCCATCACATCAGTGTGTATTGCCAACTGGGATTCCTTGATTATTATTATTCTTGACTTTACTACCGTTGAATAAAATTGTTAGTGAAGTGTTTGCTTATTCACACAGCCGTCTACACTGTCCAGTCAGGGATATACTTTCAAATAGCACATACTTCAATCTCAAGGTTCGCTTATTCTTAAATTCTTAGGACTCTTGTTTTTAGTACCAGGCTACCAGCAAAGTTTACTTTAATAAAAACTAGGAATGGGCCGTATATCCGGTTACGATCCGATTATCCGACCTTTTTTCAGCATCCGGCTATCTGGTCCGATATCTGGTAAAAATAAAATTCTTAATTATAAGAGCAAAATTTTAAAATTATTAAATTATCCAATATCTTTGTATACTGTTTTCCATTTACTTTCTTTTTTCAACTCAATTTTAAATGACAGCACTGATATATCTTAGGCTATTCAAGTTGAATAAATGCAGATATGCATTCAAAAATTTATTAATTTATTTACATTACGAACATGGAACTAATTTTTTTCACAAGATTAAATATATATATATATATATATATATATATATATATATATATATATATATATATATATATATATATATATATATATATATATATATATATATATATATATATATATATATATATATATATATATATATATATATATATATATATATATATATATATATATATATATATATATATATATATATATATATATATATATATATATATATATATATATATATATATATATATATATATATATATATATATATATATATATATATATATATATCTGGAGGGCAAAGGCCGAAGGCTTACCAATATCCACCAGAGTTGTGGGACAATCGGATCTGGTCACTATTAGCCGACGTGACCTGATACACGGCGTTTAAAAGTGTGCAAATCGAATAAAGTTGAGAGCTTCACCAGCTCTTGGAGCGAACGGATCGTTCGCTCTAAACTGGTGGAGGCCTGAAGGGCAGTATTTTGTCTGCCTGGAGGGACGGCATATGCCCTAGTTGGTGAAGTTCGCTCTCAGAAACAAAAACAAAACAAAATCGAATAAAGTTGGGAAAACAGATAAAGGGAGTGTGTTCCAGACTTTACCAGTAGAGTACATGTATGATTGAACATAGTTAAGTTTGGGGTCGGAAAGTTGGACAGAGAAAGGGTGAGATTGTGTAGAAAGTCGTGTCGCACGAACTCTTCTCAATGGAGGAGGTATGCGACGTGAGAGTTCAGAAGAGCAGTGTCCGTTGTAATAGCGATAGTAAAAAGAGAGTGACGCAACAATTCGATGGGCAGAAAGAGATTGGAGAGAGTTGTTAAGAACGAGGAGATTTGATGAGACGAAAAGCCCTTAGAACTTCACTTTCTCCAGGAGAGCTGTATGAGTGGAACCACCCCAGATATGTGAAGCATACTCCATACAGGGGCGAACAGCACCCCTATACAGAGCAAGCAACTGTGGTGGCGTACAAAAACCACGAAGGCGCATCAGAACACCCAACCTCTTAGGAGCTTGTTTAGAAAGAGAAGTAATGATCTTTCCAGGAAAGATCACGAGAAAACGAAACACCGAGAATATTGAAGACAGATGAAGGTTTGAGTTGAGTGTAGTCGAAGAAGATGTCATAGTTGTGTGGAAGTTTGTGTCTAGTAGAAAGAGAGAGGAATTGAGTTTTGGAGTCGTTGAAAACGATCACGTTTTATATGCCCCAATTTGAAATGCGAGAAAGATCAGAGGTCAGTTGCTCCAAGGCCATCCTTCTTGAATCAATCAACTGCTGTTGGGAGGGACGTCTTTCAAATTGAAAGTGGAAATGAAGGGTGGAGTCATCGGCATAGGAGACGAAGTAATAGAGAGAAGGTCAAGGTCGTTGATGAAAATTAGAAAGAGTTGGGAATAGGACAGATCCTTGAGGAACACCACTATAGATTTATAGGAAGAATGCTGGCCGTCTACAACAGCTGCTATAGAACCACAAGAAAGGAAATTAGAGAGAAATTCACAGAGAGGATAGATTCCGAAAGAGAGAAGTTTGGAAATCAAAGTTTTGTGCCAGATTCTATCGAAGGCTTTCGATATGTCTAGCGCCACAGCGAAAAACTTCATCGAAACCCAGAAGTGCGGAGGACCAAGAGTCAGAAAGAAGGGAAAGAAGATCAGAGTAGAACGTTCTTTACGAATGTCATACTGGCAGTCAGAAATAAGATTAGAAGAATTAAGATGTTTCCAAATCTTCCTGCTAAGAATAGATTCGAAAATTTTAGAAAGAATAGAGTTAAAGAAATAGGACAATAGTTAGAGGGTTCAGAGGAGTTCCCCTTCTTCTGATATATATATATATATATATATATATATATATATATATATATATATATATATATATATATATATATATATATATATATATATATATATATATATATATATATATATATATATATATATATATATATATATATATATATATACTCTACACCATATCCCGCAAGATGCAGGGTGGTATCGGCTGCAGAAACTTCATATTCCTGCAGCCGTATTGGGAAGAAAAAAAAAAAAACTGGTTAAAAGGTAGCCTTTAGAACCAAGCGAAGAATAATTCCTCATTTGTTCTGATACGTCGAAATCCCAATCCTTTTATACCAGAAGTTATCTAGAAGTTTCAATTAAAATTTTATTTTTTGATATATATATATATATATATATTATATATATATATATATATATATATATATATATATATATATATATATATATATATATATATATATATATATATATATATATATATATATATATATATATATATATATATATATATATATATAGGAGCGGCTCAGTCGAGCGAGCACTCGCCTTTGCAAACGAGAGGTCCAGGGTTCGAGGCCTGCCCGGAACGGGAAATGTGAGCGGTTTCTCCTTGCGCCTAGATCCGAATGACTCAGTCGTTAAACGAGTACATCAGTGGAGTGCTCTTGCCACTGATGGGAATAATCTCCGGCATCCGCGATAGGCCTGGCCCAGCCAGCGGTATCCGCCGTGGGCCCTTGAAACCCAAGGATCTTCCTCGAAAGATCCCACTGACTGGACGAAAGTCCTTCCTGGGGGAAGATGATTATTTATTTATTTATGGGGGAGGGAAGTAGCACTCCCGATGAGATGAGATTACCTCTTGTTGGGGACATGGGATGTTATGGGTACTTCCCATCTCATCCTGGTGCCCAATGTTACGCACCCTTTGCGCTTATCTCCACATTCTTCTACATGGAGTAGGCTCTCCTTTCACACACAAAAAATATTATTTCAGACACATGTCCTATTAAAAAAATTTATAATAATTATGGCGGATTCCAAAGATAGCCCCATATTCACACCATCCCCCATCACCACTTCTGAGTTGGTGGCCTTTGGTGATGGGGATGGTGCCACCATAAATTTGCAGCCTGTTGTTCCGGATGCATAGTCTTTTTTTCGTTAATTGCTGCAACAATCGCGGTCTTCAATCTAATTTCCATCTTGTCGAACGTCACCTCTCTTCCTATAAACCTCGCCTCTTATTCTTGACCGAAACAGCTGTTAATTAAAGCGTTCTGATAGCAAACCATTTTCTGTTTCTTCCTCCTGCCTCTATCCTCAATATTCAGTCCAAAGTCGGTTATTGTGCATATGTGAGCAACGATGTTGTTTGTTCTCGTGTTTCTAATTTTGAGTCTTTCGAATTTTCCACCTTATGGCTTAGGCTCGCTTGCCAATCTGCGACTAAATTTATTCGTTCTGCTTATTTATATCCTATTTCTACTAACTAACCTAAATTCTTTGACTATTTAAACTTCAAATAAGGCACATTCTCTCTTCTCCTTTCTCTGAAATCATCATATTAGGTGATTTCAATGTTCACCACACCCAATGGTTTTCTTCTAGTTCTTATGACACAGCTTTTGAATGTGCCTTCCATTTCGCTATGCAAAACAACCTTGAGCAGTTGGTGCAGCTCCCTACTCCTATCCCTGATCGTCTTGGAGATGAACCCAACATTCTAGACCTTTTTCTAACTTCCAATCCTTCTCATACTGTTAAACTCTTTCCTCCTCTGGGTTTTTCCGATCACCTTCATATCTCTGTAACCTCTTCTATCTCTTCAAGTTTATTGATGTTTGTGGCATTTTGGTGCCGCAAGCTGATCGGACTTGCGGTTATTTTCTGATTTCCCGTGGAATGATTATTGCTACCGTGGGAGGGGTCCCTCGGAGTGTGCAGAACGCATTACCGAGGTGATTCTCTCTTGCATGGAGGCGTACATTTCATAAACCTAAGAAACCTTGGTTTAACTCTTCTTGTGCTCGTCGTGCTATTCACAGCAGGGATGCTGTATTCAGGGGTTACCCTCGTGTTCAAACTTCAGAAACTCACGCAACTTATATTTCATCCCGGAATCGTGCAAAATCTAACACTTAAAAAAAAAAAATTTCTCCGTAGAGAAGGCAATAATCTTTCTGATACCTCTTCATCACGCCCTTTCTGGTATTTTGGAAAAAAAAATGTCCTAACTTTTCTTCTTCCTCTTTCCCTCCTCTAGTATCTTCCGATGGCATAGCAGCTGCTTTACCTTCTTCTAGAGCTGAACTGCTTCGCTCAAACTTTGGCCTCTAATTCAACTTTTGGCGATTCCGGAATTCAACTCATTTATGCTTAAAATTATAATTTCTTCTAAAGACGTCATTTCTGCTCTCTCTGAGCTTAATGCTAATAAAGCGTAGGGTCCTGATGATATTCTTCTGTGGTTCTCAAAACTTGTGGTTCCGAACTTGCACCCTCTCTTAGTCTATTTCGTCTCTGTCTTTCTACTTCAGTCTTCCCTTTTTGCTGGAAACGTGCGCTCTTTCAGCTTGTGCTGAAGAAAGGGATATCTTTCAATCCTCCAACCATTTCTTTGACCTCCGTTCTCTCTAAAGTTTTCGAATCTATCTTTAACAGGAAGTTTTGGAAACACCTCAATTCTTCGAACCTCATCTCTGATCTCCAGTATGGCTTTCGTAAGAAACGCTTCCCCTTCTCTCCGACACTTGTTCCTCCGCTCTTCGGCATTTCGGTGAATCTTTTGCTGTCGGGATAGACATATCGAAAGCCTTCGATAGAGTCTGGCATAAAGCTTTGATTTCTAAACTTCCCTTTTCGGTATCTATCCTTCTTTCTGTGATTTCTCTCTAATTTCTTTTCCAGTGGTTTTATAGCAGCTGCTGTAGACGGCCACAGTTCTTCCTTTAAATCTATTAATAGCGGTGTTCCTCAGGGTTCTGTCCTATTCCCAACACTTTTCATTAATGACCTTCTTTCTATTACTTCATCACCTATCCATTTCTATGCCTATGACTCCACCCTTCATTACTCCTTTCAGTTTGAAAGACGTCCCTCCCAACAATCAGGGTTCTGTCCTATCCCCAACACTTTTCATTTAATGGCCTTTCTGTTACTTCATCACCTATCCACTTCTATGTCTATGACTCCACCATTCATTACTCCTTTCAGTTTGAAAGACGTCCCTCTCAACAGCTGTTAATAGGTTCGAGGAGGGTAGCCTTGGAGCAACTAACCTCCGATTTTTCACGCATTTCAAATTGGGGAAGAGAAAATATGGTAATTCCAATGCCTCAAAAACTCAATTCCTCCATTTCTCCACTCGAACCAATCTTCCACACAACTATGACGTCTTGGAAAGATTACATTATTTCTCTTTCTAAACAAGCCCCTAAGAGGTTTGGTGTTCTGAAGCTCCTTCGTAATTTCTTTGATCACGCCCCTGTATGGAGCATGCTTCACACATCTGGGGTGGTTCCACTCATACAGCTCTCCTTCGAACAGAAGGTGGAGTCTAAGGGTTTTAGTCTCATCAACTCTCCCGCTCTCACTAACTCTCTAATCTCTTTCTTACCGTTGAATTGTTGCGTCACTTTCTCTATACTATTACAATGAACATTGCTCTTCTGAACTCTTTCGTTGCGTACCTCCTCCATTGAGAGTAGCTCGTGCGACACAATTTCTAGTTTAACCTTTTCTCTGACCAACTCTATAACCCCAGACTTAACCGCTATGATCATTCTTACGTGTACTTTACTGGTAAAGTCTGGAATATACTCCCGTAATCTTTTTTTCCCAACCACCTTGTATGACATCTCTTTACTTCGTGTCTCCTCCTTCTCTACCTAACTTTCTTACTACAAGCACAACCGATATGCTCATTCATACATGTGTTCTATTGGTAATGTCTGTAACACCTTTCCTCTTTAGACTTCCTCCACTTTCTTAAACTCGCCACCTTTCAAAGGTAGTGTACATAGACATGTCAGACTCTGATTCTTTTATATCAGGTTATATACCTTCAACTCTCGGTAAATTTAACATTTGTCTCTGGCCTTTTTTCCATCAATGAAAAAAAAATCTAATCTATAAAAATGCATTCTAACAAAGAATTCAAAGCCAAAAAAAAATCCAACCTTCAAAATTTTTACTTACTGTTTGTCGAGATTAACTTCTTGAACATTTTGCCATTCAATGTAATTTTGAAACTTTTTTTTTTTTTTTTTTTACAAAATTAGAGGCAAGAACTAAGCATTTTCTTTGCTAGTATAGAATTGGCCTAGTTTTTGACTCTGTTTACCAATCGGATGTAGATTCAGAAATCTGGAAGTAGCAAAACCACAACACTTTACTGTTCTAAAGAATCGGCCCTTAGTATTTGGAAAGGTACAGGATAAAATTATTTTTAGAATATCAGTACATAAATAGTATCAAATTAAGTAAGTATTTTCTTTTAGCATTTAATCAGACAAAAGAAAATCAGTGAATAGTCATTCCAAGTAATTTTAAGTTTCTTAGAACAGAATTAGAATTTAATTTTTTTTTTTTTGTTTTTAATAATATAAATTTTTCCAGAATTCTTTTACGGTTGACTTGGGAAAATATCAAATCATTAAGAAAATCCAGAAAGGTGGATACAAGATTGAATGATTCTCATCCTCTACATTTGGAATTTGACTGGAAACAAAACTACTTCACAGACGATTATCTGACAACCTACAAACTTGTAACAAACACTCAAAAAAGAAGTTTTGGCGATTTATTGAAAAGGAGCATTATTGCCGTTTATATAAAGCATTGCCTAAAAGTTGTAGATTTCTTTAAAGGAGATAATGTAAGTTTAGATGACGAAATATATGTAGCAAGTTTAATACTGAGACATTTACAAAATTCCTCATGTAATGGTTACAGTATTACAGAATTTATCGTTGGGGAAAGCTGCTTGGACAATGTTGATATTCTCGAATTGGGAGGAGGCATTTATCCAACAATCTCTCTAATAAATCACAGTTGTGATCCAAATGTATTTAGATATTGTATTGGAAAAAATTGTGTAGTACGAGCAACTAAACTAATCGGAAAAGGAGAACAGCTCCTAGACAGTTATGGATCTTTATTTGATGTGCTCGGAAGAGAGTCGAGACAAATAGTTTTAACTCAACAATATAAGTTTAATTGCGACTGTACAGCATGCAAAGAAAACTGGCCTTTATTTCAAGATAATAAAGTGTACATGAAGCTTGCATGTCCAGAAGAAAATTGCCATCAAATAATAAAATACAACAGAGAGGAAAAATTGTACTGTGCATCTTGCGGTTTCAAAAAAAATCATGAAAAACTGATGAAAGAAGTCAAAAGTAAAATTACTGAATTTAAACAAGGCCTCAATTCACTAAAAGAAGGTCTCATAGAAAAAGCAGCTGTTACTCTTGGAAATTTCCAAATGTACGCAGACAAGAATGTCATTCCACCATCAAAGTGTTTAACAGAATGTCAAGAAACTTATAAAAGATGTTTTCTTTTACAAGGAAATCTATTTAAAAAAGAAACCGAGAGTTAATTTCTTTTTTATTTTATTAGGTTTTAAAAATTTGAGCAAAATAAATTTATTATAAATTAATCTTATTTTTACCACACAACTATTTGGTTTTTATCATCAAACGTCAAAAGAAGAAAAATCAAAAATCTTATAATTGTAGAATTATCATATATAATTTAAATAAATAAACTACAAAAACTAAACTGACATTACTTGAAAAAATAGAAAAATATCTACGAAAATATTTACATTTATACATTTATGTAAAATCTATTAAGGTACTACTAAATGACTTTATTTATTTATTCCTATTTTAAGAGAATATTTTTACAGCTTAATTTAACCAAACATATTTTAAATTCTACAAATACACAATTAAAAACTCTGAAATAACTACTGTAAATCATCGTCTGAAATAAGCTCAAAATCTTCGTCGTCGTCGTCAAATGAGGATCCAGATTCAGAAGGAGGGTTCAATGTGACCTGGGGTGAAGGGTTAGAGGGTGGTTCCGCTGTTGCCGCCATTGCGGAAGAAAGATGCTGCCCAATTGTACTAAGGATAGACACTGTGGTATTATTGCTAACTTGATCCATTAACTGACTCATGATATTTGAAGCTTCAAGGAGTGACGTTTTCAGAAGCATCAGTTGTATTTAATTGAGTAGAAGCTGAATTCTTATTAAAAGCTAGTCCTACCGTAAATTCTTCTTCATCTGAACTATCTTCAAAATGAGTGGGTACAAAGTTCATTTCACCCTCTGCATTCTGGGCTGCGGTATTAGTCACATCTACTTCAGGAAGGGCCAGATCAGATTCCTCTAATGTGTCTGCAACAGAATCTTCCAAAGATGGGAAATCACTTGCGGATAGTCCAACTGTGAAAGTATTTCCAACTAAGGAGGGAAAAAGTATATAATTACCATACAAAACAAAAAATTTATAACCAGTTAATGTGTTTCGGAATTATGACAAAACATTTGCGCTGGTATCTACTGAATATGAGTTATCAAATGAAAGAAAACGATTTATATTTAACAAAGGGATACACTTTATTGAAAAACCACTAACGCCAAAATTTTAAAGATCTTTTCGTTTGTTGTCATTTTTGTACAGCCAATACAAAGTCAACTATTGAATGGTCGATATCAATATTCAAATTCAACAATTTTCCCATATTTCCATTTTAAAATTTTTCTTAACTATTTTACCAATGAACAACTTCGTCACCCTTCAATTATCTCTATACTCAAAATTAAGCCTATTGGATTATCATATTATTTTTACATAAAAATCTACACTTTAAAAATATTTATCCCAAGGTTCATCAGTTCTTTATTCTTTGGATTTTCGTGCTTAGTACCTTTCACTAATTTCTGCAACATTCACACACTATTTTAATTTCCCACTCTGTTATACTCTACTTATCTTTCCCTAAACCTCGGAATTTTGTTCTTTACCAAAAATCAAATGTTTAGGAACTCTGACAACTAAACATTACTTGGAATATTATGTTCCCTAAAACCTGTCTTTATCCTCGATTTTTATTCAATGGAAGATGATATGCGTATTTGCGCAAATAACGTTATTTGTTTCCGTCGTCCTTATTTGGAGTCTTCTAAATTTTCCGTATTATTGCTTCGGTTCACTTGCCAATTTATAACTCAATTCATCTGTTCCAGTTAGGTATCTCCCAACTCTACTTACTATCTTATATTCTTAGACCATCTCAACTTCAAAATAGAGCTCATTTTCTCACTCTCTCCTTTCTAAGAAATAATTATTGTGTGCGATATCACCCCTGCCTATGTCGTTCATATAGCACCCATTTACTCTCTCTCTCTCTCTCTCTCCTTTCTAAGAAATTATTATTGTGTGCAATATCACCTCTGCTTATGTCGTTTATATAGCACTCATCTCTTTATTCAAATCAATCTTGAGTAGTTTGTGAAGATCCCTGTTCCTATCCCTAATCGTCTTGGGGATGAACTACTCTCTAGATACCTCCGATTATCATAACTCTAGATCCTATTATATATATTTAAATCTTCCGCAGGAATGGCCAATGTCTTTGGCTAAGAAACTCTACTTGATATTGTGCAATCTGTTGCAGGGACGCTACCTTCAGGAATAACTGTAGTCTTCAAAGTCCAGAAACTAGTACCATTTGTAGACATCCTATTCGTAAGGTCTAGGGTAGTTATGTTCTGTTAGTAAGCAGTTTTATATTTCACTTGGAATTGTTTAACAATATTTTTCGGAGCACTAAAAACAATATTCGACATATAAAATTCAATCATTTTTCATGATCCTCTTCTTAAAACCATAAACTCTAATTTTACTTTTTTCTCTTTCCCTATTCTTCTGATGGCAACATCAATATCCTCCCTTCATCTTTATCGTGTCCTTTGCATGTTTTGATACTAAACTTAATTAATGATACTAATTTTGATACTAAACTTTTACCTTAATGGAATAGTACGCCATTTTAACCTGTGCTGAAATTGGAGCGATTTCTCTGAATTTCTGAACCCTCTAAATTTCACCCTATTGTTTTAACTCTTATTGTTTTCAATGTTTTCGGATATTCGTTAACATGGTCGTTTTTAATGCTTCTGAAAATCAGTTCCTTCATCTACCTGGTCGAAATGATCTTCCACACAATTCAAAGGTTCCTCCTCTGTCCTTAATATTTCCTTTTCGCTTATCTTTCTTGAAAGGTTCACGTTCTCTCTCTTAACAGGTTGATTTGGAATAATCTTATTTCAGATTGCCAGAATAGCTTCCGTTAGGAGCCCTCAATTATTGATGATCTTTTGTTTTTAACTGTCCTTTGTTCAGTATTTCAGAAAACCCTACCTTTGCTTAGTGCTTGATATTTAAAAAGCTATTAAGAGGATCTGGCACAAAGTTTTAATTCCAAAAACTCCCTCTATCGCAATCTATTCTCTCTGATTTCCTTTCTAGCAGTTCGAGCAACTGTTGTAGAAGGACACTTTTCAACCTTTAAATCTATCAATAGCATATTAATCTTTAAGGTTCAACTCCACACTTACTTTTTTTTTTCATAAACAATCTTCTATCTTTCACTTCATCAACTATCTAGTCTTATGCCGGAGAGTAAACAACTCATTACTCTCTGAATTTTGAAAGTATTCAACTCAACCACAAATAGCTAGACACTGCTAGTGCTAGGCGAGGTGGCCTTGAAGCAACTGATCTTTCACATATTTTTAATTGGAGCAAATAGAACAAGGTTGTTTTTATTGCTTCAGAAAATCAGATCCTTGATCTATCTAATTGATATGAACTTCATTCAATTCAAAGGTTTCTCTGTCATTAATATTTTCTTTTCTCTTGATCTTTCTTGGAAGGTTCGAGTTCTTCTTACGAAAGAAGCCTCTAAGAGGTTATTTGCTCTATGACGCTTTCAAAATTTCTTCCCAGCAACACAATTTCTTGTTCATTATAGGAGACTTTCGCCCTTATATATGATATGTATCACAAGTCTGGGTGGCTCCACTAACACAGGGATTTTTTTCGACCAAGTCTCCTGCTCTTATTAACTTCCTCCAATATCATCCTGCCCGTCGAATTACTGCATCATTCTCCTTATATAATAGCTATTACAACAGAAACTAATCTTCTACACTCTCAGATCACATACCCCTCTATTTGAGAACTTGTTTGACATATCTTTACACCATATATTTTCTCGTCTGCCCAACGAGCTCTCTGACCCAAAACATAACAAATATGCTCATTTTTACATGTGCTCCAATGGTGTAGTCTGTAACACCTTTCTTTCTTCAATTTTCTCCACATCCTTAGACTTGAATTTTTTCAAATGTCGTAAATATGGACATGTCGAACTTTAATTTGTTTATATTACGTATGCTTCCTAATTAAATTAGATTTCCTATTTGCCACTGGCCCATTTCCACCAGTGGATAAATGCAAAATAAAATAAAAAATTTATATGTAAAGAGCTCCAATTTCCATTCTCACAAAGAAATTAAACAAAAAAAAAATTTTTTAAAATCCAACCTTCAGAAGAAATTTTACTTCTTGCTGCTGGTCGCGATCTGGCTTTGGATTTACTTTTTGAACTTTTTTGTGTCCCTTTATTTTCGTCCTTCTCTTCGTGACATGTCCAAGGGATCTCAAGGGCACTCTGAACCTCCTCCGAGTTTTCTTCAGGCAAGAATTCGTTCAAATCGCAGTCTTCAACTCGATGCAACTCTATTAAATATATATATATATATATATATATATATATATATATATATATATATATATATATATTATATATATATATATATATATATATATATATATATATATATATATATATATATATATATATATAATATATATATATTTATATATATATATATATAAAAAAAAAGGAAGGTTTGCAAGAAGGTACTACCTTTTCTTGTCTATTTTTGTGATATGTGATTACGCCAATATTTAAACTCCATTTTGGTGATTAGATTCAAGCGGACAATTTTTGTTCCGTATTTTAACGACTGTCATTTTGAACAAGAAAAATTTCCATGAATTGTAATACTCAGTGCAGGAGAAAAGAGGCGATATCAATGAGAAGTCTGCATATTTTTGCTTAATCATTGTTATCCTTCATTCCAACATGGGTAGGAACCTAACAAGCTTTTAAAGTAATTGGCATGAAGCCTGTAAAATAAAAATGGTGAAGGATTCATTTGATGATGATATTGGTCTAGAGGACAAAAGTAAAAAAAAAAATTATGTGCAGCTTAACAGTGAAGATTTTTATATATTAAAGGTGTGATACAATGGCTGCTTATCAATAGGACTAAAATTTCTTCAAACGATGAAAGAATGTGTTTTTACATCAAACAGGAATCTGGAAAAACTGTTTCGCACTTTAGTATTATAATTTGGTGTCCTTGACTCCCAAAACATCTAATGCTTCACAAAAGCAGTTCCTCAATCTAATAGACACACTCTTCCATGCTATTTAAGGAGTCTCTCTCTCTCTCTCTCTCTCTCTCTCTCTCTCTCTCTCTTTCTTTCTCTTTCTCTCTCTCTCTCTCTCTCTCTCTCTCTCTCTCTCTCTCTCTCTCTCTCTCTCTCTCTCTCTCTCTCTCTCTCTCTCTCTCTCTCTCTCTTCTCTCTCTCTCTTCTCTCTCTCTCTCTCTCTCTCTCTCTCTCTCTCTCTCTCTCTCTCTCTCTCTCTCTCTCTCTCTCTCTCTCTCTCTCTCTCTCTCTCTCTCTCTCTCTCTCTCTCTCTCTCTCTCTCTCTCTCTCTCTCTCTCTCTCTCTCTCTCTCTCTCTCTCTCTCTCTCTCTCTCTCTCTCTCTCTCTCTCTCTCTCTCTCTCTCTCTCTCTCTCTCTCTCTCTCTCTCTCTCTCTCTCTCTCTCTCTCTCTCTCTCTCTCTCTCTCTCTCTCTCTCTCTCTCTCTCTCTCTCTCTCTCTCTCTCTCTCTCTCTCTCTCTCTCTCTCTCTCTCTCTCTCTCTCTCTCTCTCTCTCTCTCTCTCTCTCTCTCTCTCTCTCTCTCTCTCTCTCTCTCTCTCTCTCTCTCTCTCTCTCTCTTCTCTCTCTCTCTCTCTCTCTCTCTCTCTCTCTCTCTCTCTCTCTCTCTCTCTCTCTCTCTATCAATTACAATGATGCATATCCAACAAACTTTTAGCAAGAATTATTAATTAAATTATAAATTCCGAGATGGTTTATTACCTTAATGAAAAAATGGATAAAGATTAAAGATTAAATCATAATGAATTCGTAATAAACGTTCAGCTTCAATATCCTTTAAACCAATGTTTTTAAATTATCTGAAAATTTCGATTATATTATAAGTTTCAGAACTTAATTTGTTAAGTATGTAAAATCCCTGTATATTCTTTACAAAAGTATGTAGGTTTGATGGTTAGGGTTTTTTTTAAACAAAATTTATTTAAAAAAAAAATAATAATTTTCTAATATTTATATTAACTACGTTATGACTTATATTTTTAATTTTACCAAAACATGTAACTTATTTGATGCAGTAACATCATATATATATTAACTGCATCAATGTACTCGAATAAAATAATGTTTAACAACCATAAAATAGCAACAAGAAGATGAAACTTTAACAAAATAAACAAATTTTGATGTTTATCCAGACCATAAAACATACTAAAGTAAATAGTGAGCCTTCTAATGAAGGGAGAGGTCAGTGGCTGCAAATATATATATATATATATATATATATATATATATATATATATATATATATATATATATATATATATATATATATATATATATATATATATATATATATATATATATATATATATATATATATATATATATATATGCAACGGTCAGACTTTAGAAAGGACTCGTGAAAGCAAAGTTAGTGAAAGTTAGTGGAAGCAAAAGAATTGAAAGTGAAAACCCCCCAGAGTTCAACCTTTCATGAAAGCCTTTAGGAGTGGAAGCACCCCAAATGTGTGAAGCATATTCCATTTGAAGAGTAAACGAAACTCTATAAAACCTAAACAACTGAGAAATAAGAAATACCAAAGACGCCACAGATCAACTAACCTGTCCGAACCTGCTTATCCAATTAAATTTTGAATAAGAGACTCCACATGAAGAAGAAAGACCAAAAATATTAAAGATAAAAGGAGGTTCGAGTTGCGTGTTTTTAAAAAAATATGCTGCAGCGATGATGAAGACTATGTCCAGCATAAAAAAGAAGGAATTGGATGCATGATGCATTGAAAACAGACTATATATATTTTCTCTTCCTCAATGATCCAATTTCACATTGAAGAAATATCAGGAGTCAATTCATCCAAGACTCCCCTCATAGAATTCTTAATATCTGTATTATTATTATTATTATTATTATTATTATTATTATTATTATTATTATTATTATTATTATTATTGTATACATTTTACATTTTTAAATTTGTCTATTGTTTTCAAAATCTATTTTGTAATATTGACTAAACTAATTAAATTGAGGGAAAATATATATTTCTATATCAGCAAAGAGTGATGTTGCAGATGAATCCTCATGGTATTAGTTCCTCGTTTCTAGAGTTACATTACTATATGATAAAATCCACCATACTTTGTTGTCAATGTTCGCAAATAAAATAATCTGGAAGGAGTGAACCTCATATCACATGTTCAGTGATTACAATAGTTGAAAATATTATTTTCAAATGATAACATTGTGATAAAGGTAATTAATGGTTAAACCAATGTTAATAAAATATAAAATTTAAATTGAAAATATAAAAAAACATTTAAATTACAAAAAAAATAAGTAAATATAAATTAAAGGAAACAAATAACTACTAATAAAATCAATTAGATAATTTGAATCAATTAATTTGGTCATTCTAACCTGGAATTTCCAGATTAAGAATTTTAAGAATTTGGCTCAAATCTTTTACAACAACTTACTAAGTCATAATTTAAAATGTACTTACGATCCTTTGACTCAGAAAATATGCAAATCTGCTGAATTCCCTCGATAACACTTTTAGGAATCAAATGAACAACAATTGCAGGGCCACACAGCACTGCCATCATCAAAGAGTGAAGTAGTATGACACCAGAGACCATACGACCAATAATGAACATAAATGTAAAAGTGCCAACCATTACAGCAGTAAACTAAAAAAAAAAAAAAAAAAAAAATATTTAAAATGAAACAAATATTGCAAGAACTTCTAAAACCTGTTCAACAGTTTAATATTTAAATCAATAAGAAATAATATAAAATTTTGACTATTTTAAGAAACAATCGAGTATCTAGATTTTATTTCTATATATATATATATATATATATATATATATATATATATATATATATATATATATATATATATATATATATATATATATATATATATATATATATATATATATATATATATATAAAGTAAAATCGTACTATTTAAGTACAGAACCACAGCTAGCACCCACGTAGCAGAAAAGAGCTTCCGAATACTGGTTTATAGTATATATCAAGTGCAATGTTCAAGAAATAAAAATTCTGTAGATCAAATGTAGTGGGAAAATATTTAGAGTATTCCAGATCGCATCATGGTACAGTACAAAAAGGTATGAGTATGGCGGTTCAATATTTCAAAAAGTTGGACAGAAACACAATAAGATTATGCACAAAGACTAGTCACAAGATGTTTTAGGAAGGAGTAGATATGCGACAAGACAGTTCAGAACAGCAGTGCCCATAGTTATAGCGATTTTAAATACAAAATGATGTAACAATCCCATGGCAAGAAAGTTTAGAGTCAGTAAGTGTGGAAGAATTCATGAAACATAAAGGCTTTCCACTCCGCCCCATCAATAGAAGCAGTCAGTTTAACTGGAAGCAGCCCATATTTACAAAGCGTACTCCATTCAAGGAAAATTAACATTCCTATACAAAGCAAGCACCATTAAAAGTAAAGAAGTTCTAACAGTTCACCAGAACACATAACCTTTTGTACGCTTGTTAAGAATGAAAAGTTATGATTATATTATAAATCCCAAGAAAAGAAAATTCCAAAAATACTAAGAAATTGAGGGCTTGGAAATGATGATATAGTTGTAAGATAAACTGTGTAGAGTACATAGATAAAGGAAATGAGTTCTGAATTAAAAAAAAAAAAAAAAAAACATGTTATTTTCTAAGACCCAATAATACTTAATTTATTGCATAGATTGCCGAACTTCATTTTATTTTTAGAGTGAGAGATATTAATAAATTTATCACACCATTATGAAAAATTACATCAGGTATAAATGAGTTGGAGTGGAGAAGAAGACATTAAAACCATGAAAATCAGGATTGGAGGCAAAGATTTGAGGAATAAGTCCAGTCTTACCAGAAAGTAGACTACTATGAAGTCGACAGAAGCAAAATTAAGATAAGAGAAAAGCGATCTAAAGGAGATATATCTGCCAAATTACAATAAAATGTGGGAAGAAGGGTTTCGATAGATTTTTACATTTTCTTTGGAGAAAGGATTATTGGGACAGCTGAAGAAAGATTTTGTCTTGATTCCTGAATGAAATATAAAAATGAAGAGATCAGTATTTCTGTGATAAAATGCAAGAGAACAATCAAAAGTTAAACAAAAGCTAATGAGTTTTAGTTGAAAGAAAATTTTGCCAATTGACGAAGAGAATCGCCTTGAAATAGGCTCTGTGCAATAAGATAAACCTATCCCGTCAAAACAGCAATCATTCCAAGAGAAATAAAATAGATACAACTTCAAGTCCAACTAGTATGAGACCTTAAACTTCCAAAAAACAGCTTCCGAGGGCAGATGTCGTTTACGTGTTCAAATTGGAAAGGAAGGGAAAGACACAGAAATCAATAGGAGTACACAGGTAACAGAATAATAATATATATATATATATATATATATATATATATATATATATATATATATATATATATATATATATATATATATATATATATATATATATATATATATATATATATATATATATATATATATATATATTACTGTAAATCTGTCTTTTCTACGCAGTTGACAAAGATAATTCCACTTTTCTTGGATACAGTCCCATCTCCTGCTCAAATATCTACTGACTTCAGGGACTGAGAGCACTCTGCGAATATATAAAATTAACCTTTAAGCTTGCATAATATAATAATAATAATAATAATAATAATAATAATAATAATAATAATAATAATAATAACTGAATAAGGTTTATGATTGAAATAGTTATAACATGGTAATATTTCTTATTCAAATTTTTTGATTTTCAAAAATAAAAAATAAAAATTTTTTTTAAAATAAATGAAACATTCTTTGCAAAATTTCATAAAAATAACTCATCAAGGTAGAATAAAATTAACAACAGTGGAGCCGCTGAAGCATAAAATAATTCAAAAAAGGCATTTACAATTCCTTTTACAAACATTCCATATATCATATATAATTTGAATTTAAATCCTACTATGTAGAAGTTTAAGAGATATTTTCAATGTTTTTATAGTATTTATAATATATTCAATATATTACAACTCTTAAATTAAATGACTAATAAAAAGCATTAATATATTTTTAACATATTAAACCACCATCCACAGGAAAAGCCTTAATCAAGGAGGGGCAGAGAACAAAATGAAATCCAACAAGGTTAAGCAAAAGTAAATTTCTGAAGTAAATCGCAATGTAATTACCTTAAAAATGAAAAGACTAAAGTCAGTATACAATACAGTGTTAAAGACTTGTACAACAAAAAAGTGATTAAAACGAATTCACAGCAGAGAAGAGGTTGGAAAGAATGACATATAGAGTTAGCTGTGACAATTTCCTAGCTTTGTTTAGAAGGCCAGTGAAAACAAACTAACCTGGAGTTGCAAATCTCCACACAAAAATCATGTGAAGATCTTGCACTCCTTAAGGGTGAAACAATGAGTGGTCAGCTCTCTTTTGTTCCAACAGAAAGTAAAATAAAGTACCAACATCGCATAATAAAAATAATTAGAATCAAGAGGGTTGGAGAATAAAGAAAAATGTATTAATGTCTTAAAATGAGTTCATTTCATAAAGTAACCCCACAACATATGTCATACATTTTTATTATTTGAAAAATATTAAAAATAAAATCTAAATTATTAAATCAGAAATTGGAAATAATACTGAGATGTAGGAATGCTTGATGGCTTATTTACAGATGGTGCATTTTGGTACAAACAATAATATCTATTTTTCAAAGCTATCTCTTTTCAATAATCAGTGATTTTTATTGAAAAAAAAAAAATAATAATAATAACAATAATAATGTATTCAGAAAATAAAGAAAAAATTTAATCTTAAAATAAAAAAATTTTAGTTATTAAACCTTCAAAATATTATCTTCATATACTTTATGATAATAAAATTTATTATTAACATATAGAGTTAGCTGTGACAATTTCCTAACTTTGTTTAGAAGGCCAGTGAATACCTGAATATTACTACAACAAAAAATATCTTTAACTACTTATTCAATTAACCCCACAACATATGTCATACATTTTTATTATTTGAAAAATATTTAAAAATTAAAATCTCTAAAAATTATTGAAATATTTAAAAAAAAAATTATCTTTATACTTAGGATGAACTGGAGTCCAGTCCTCTGTCTCAGCCGAAGATTTTGGGACTCTAATTTCAGGCCAAATACAATTCCTCCATTGTTCATATAAAAAAATAATTAATCCCATTATACTAATGACGTAAAAAAGTCTAAAGCTGCTATTGGCCAAATACCTGAAAGTGAAAAATTAATTAATATTTTTTAAATATCGCAAAAAAAAAAAATTTAATAATTCTAGGCACATATGGGTAGTTGGCAAAAAAATTATCCGATTTTCAAGTCATTGTAATAATATAAGCCTACTATGATTTTATAATAAAAGTTACTGCGTTTTATTGTTTGACACAATATTAACATTACATGACAATATATAATGAATCTGCACAAGAACAAGGGAAGCAAAAAATACAAAAATTCTTGAAAAAAGCTTTTATCTGACTCTTTCACAGTGAAAAACTGACATTATAAATTATAAACAATCACATAGCTTATTATCTAATATTTGAGATTTTGTTGTAGTAATTTAAACCTTTTAACCAATATATAATAAATCAATTTAAAATTATGTATATATTTAAATTGTTTTATTAATAAAGAATAGTTTCCATTATGCCTTCCTTCATGCTTACATATTAGTGAGATTCTTTAATACAAAGAGCACAAAGGTGGGAATGTCTTAACTATTCTAGCTACATCTTACACTATCTCAGGATATAGTAGAATAACAACATTCTTATTATTAATAGACTGAAATACTGAAATTAAAATTAGTAGTGATAAATACTTTGAATGCATGACACAAACACTAATCTAGGTAAGGGGAGGTAGGGGGAAGTGTTGAGCACTCTATAACCCTATACCCCTATGAGTAGTGAGGAGTTTACTCTTTCACTACAAACTGATATTTATTAAATTGAAATATCAATATAATGATATATATTAGATATATTAGTCTATTGATAAGTTAGACTATTAATATTCAAAATTGAGACTTCTCTGTTCTATACTGTATATCATTTTATATACAAAAAATATTTTATATTTATAGTATAAAGAGGTCTTCCACGCTTCCTTAGGTTTTATTTAAATATTTCAATATATTTTGTCTTTATAGTTTCAACAGATTAGAAATAAAAATGATCTCACTATATTAAGAAAATCACCCCATTTTTTAAAACTGATGGTATGGAATAATAGTTTCTATAGTACACTATCACTCAAATGGCCTATATTTAAATTTTACTGAGTTATGACCATTTACCTAGTAGGAAATATGTAGATATATAGAAACCCCAGGAGGTTAAAATAAGAATTCTGTTGGAAATAAAATAAAAAAACACTCATACATATGAAAAATATTCAAAAAAGAAAAGTACATATTCAAATATCTCCTTCCGTATAAAGGATTTTATGTAAACCTTTTGTTTGAGAAAATAAAAGGTTTACATAAATATTGATAAGAGAATGTCTTGTCTAATAAAAATTATCAAGAAACCCATTGATAAATTTTGAGAACAAAGGAGGAAATTGATTAAAATTAGCAAAATTATGAAAATACTGAACTTCTCATGGATTTTTTCCAATAAGGAACAGAGTTGGAATATTCTAAAAAGTCTACATTATAATGCAGACAATTTATATTTTTGAGGAAAACTGAAAAATTTATACAAATTACAAAATTATATATATATATATATATATATATATATATATATATATATATATATATATATATATATATATATATATATATATATATCGATTGAAATTCTGTCTTTTCTATAATACTGCAGTGTTTGATGTTCCTGAGAGAACTTCTTAGCAGAAGTATTCATCTACTATTGAAACTCCCTCATAAAATAATATATTACTTAGAAAGATAAACTATAAATGAAATGGATAAAGAAAAGTAAGTACTATTTCAAATAACAGTAAAAATTTAGTGATTAGAAAAAGAATAAAACTAAATGAGTAACAAAGTTCATTGTAAAAGTAGGAAATAAACCAGTGCTTGTATGACTACTGCTATTAAAGAATATATAAAGCTATTTTAAACTCATTATTGAAAATTGTAATTTTCAAGATAGCAAGATAGAAATAGGCATTTCAATATTATAAAAGTATCTGCCATTACATCACCTCACAGTAATATGCATTGTCTAGATGTGCTTTTGAATTTTATACAAAAAATTTATTACATTATGGATTCACTTATACAGAACTTTCATAGAATACCTATACTCACACTCACATGCAAAGAGCAGTATATGAAATTAATAGTTAAGTATAAAAACCAGACATATCCATATACATGTCTACAAAAAAAGATACAAAATACATCCCATACCTGAGATGCCCATGGTACAAGGTTAAATTAATAGTAGGATTACATATATGATTTGATGGCAAGAACCATAAATTTAAATATAAATCTTAACTTACCAGTATATAATATTAGCTAGAATCACAGCTATAACACTATATGTTGGTCTCTCCCAAATAACAACAGACTGAAAAGCCACCACTGTAGACTCCCATGGTGATAAAACTTTGCTCATCCAAGACTCTGCAGAACTCTCAGAACCATTTCCCCATCTAACACTTTTTTTAACTTTTCGTCTTGAATTCTCTTCATTGCTGTTTCTAAATGGCCATATATTCCAAATTCTTTCAAATATCATTATAACTATAAAGTAAGATCACAAAAGGTCAATGCTATTCTAAATGCGACGTTGTGATTAAATACGCTTTTTATTTACCTGTGACGCACTTCCCTCTCTCTATTTTCGTAACCTAATAATTTAAAAAGGCTACATGTCCTTGGCATGATGATGGTGAAGTTTCCCTATTCAGGGCCATTGCACCAATAGGGTACATAGTCAACTCTTGTACATTACATTAAATTTTTTATACCCAACATTTATGTAATTTAGTTTTAAATTAAGAGGATATTTAATGATGTCTCATATGATTGTGCAGGAGCATCAGATAATTCATTGTGCTAATCTTCATTAATTAACATTGATTTTGTTATTTTTGTTCGTATCGTAATAAATTTAATAATACATTGAAAAATTCTTGAAACAGCATTCCATGCGGACTAAAACCCAGTTAATATTTGAGGTACTACTTACTAGGTTTAAAAGCTATAACTAAAAAAATATATCTATATAGTTATTGTATTTTAATTGATTTGAAAAATACTTAGCTTTAAAAAAATGCGTTTGACAAATCACAACAGTTATGACGCAGGAAAAAGTAGAGGATTCCTTATTGCAGATTTATTTTATTTTATTTCTACATTTCATATAAACAAATATCATTTGATTTATAAGATCAATAATTAATGTAATGGAAACCCAAAATTTTCAAATAGTTTTTTCCAACACAGTTGAGTTGATGCTGCTTCCGGAAACAGTGAACAAGTTTAACATGAAGAAAAGTCAGAATAAGTTTTATTTTATTTTGTTTCTGAAATATATTCCCTCCAGAAATGAACAAAAAGCAAAAAACAACTCATTCAAACCCGTCTTCGCAATAGACTATGGTAGATTCTAGTCTGCCACCGGACGTCAGTGGTGAACTTATAGAATTGTTTAATCAAATCAGTAATTAATCATTTATGTTATAGTAATTTTGATACTTTTAAAACTAGGAGTGGTCAGATAATTTTTTTTTGACTGACAATTTCTAGTGAAAGCAGAATAGCTCAGTAACTCTTAAACTAAAATATGTAAACTAAATATATATATATATATATATATATATATATATATATATATATATATATATATATATATATATATATATATATATATATATATATATATATATATATATATATATATATAGAGATAGAGAGAGAGAGAGAGAGAGAGAGAGAGAGAGAGAGAGAGAGAGAGAGAGAGAGAGGAGCGAGATGACCTTTTCTCTGTTACTTCATCTTCTATCTACTACTATGACGATGACTTCACCCTGAATTACTGACCTCTGATATATCTCGTATTTCAAATTGGTACAGAGAAAACATGGTCGTTTTTAATGCCACCAAAACTCAATTCCTGCATCTCTCTAAGCGACACAACCTTCCACAAACTATGGTATATTCTTCGAAAACAAGCAACTTAAACCTTCATCGCTCTTATTATTCTCGATTTTTCTTTTTCCCGAAATCTTTCTTGCAAAGTTCACATTACTTCTCTTTCTAAATAAGCTTCTAATAGGTTCGGTGATCTGAGACACCTTCAGAATTTCTTCACTCCACCACAGTTGCTTGCTCTCTATAGGGGTGTTGCTCACCCCTATATTGAGTACGCCTCAAAAATCTGGGGTGGTTCCATTCATGCAGCTCTACTTGAAAAGGTGTAGTCTAGAGCATTTCGTCTTTTCAACTCTCCTGCTCTCACTAATTCTATTCCCTCTCTTTCTGCTCTTCGAATTGTTGCATCCATTGTAATAGCTATCGCTATTACAATGGATACAGCTCTTCTGAACCCTCCCGTCTCATACCTCCTCCACTGAAAAGGTCTCTTGCGACACATCTTTCTATACAGTCTCATCCTTTCTCTGTCCAACTCTCTGACAGAGTTTGTTGATGAATATAGAGTAGAGTTGAACAAGGACAGGCGACAGTTTAGACTCACTCCCTTAGAACATGGCTATATATATATATACATATATATATATATATATATATATATATATATATATATATATATATATATATATATATATATATATATATATATATATATATATATATATATATATATATATATATATATATATATATATATATATATATATATATATATATATATATATGAGAGAGAGAGAGAGAGAGAGAGAGAGCTGGTTGCAACGTTTCTTTTCTGAAGTTTTAATTGAATTCTTGAAGATTCTTAAAGATTTGAGAGATGCTCAATCTTGCATGTACTTCTACTAATAAAGTTTGGGGCGTAAACACACTCCCTTCGTCTATTTTCCCAACTTCTTTGACTTACACACCTTCAAACTTCAACCGTATCAAACTTTCTTGGAACCCCTCTAATGGCATTCTGCTGAGTGTCAAAACCAGCCAAAGTCAAGCAACACCAACAACTGTTGCGACTAAATTAGCAATATAAGACAGAGAAAAATTTTCCGCACGCCAGTATTCGAACCCATTGCCATAGTAGCACCAGTAGAGGCATCCTCCTATGGATTTAAATAAGTACCGAGTTGTTACAGTGATTCGAAGCAGAAGAGTTTGAAAATCGTTCTACTATGTCTTATTTTTTGGGAAGACGGCTTAGCTCGGTGGTAGAGCCTTCTGTACATTGTCTAACGGTGATGCTGTTGTCAATGGGTTCGAAACCTGGCTAATTGCTAATTTAGTCGCAACAGTTGTTGGCGTTGCTTGACTTTGGTTAGTTGCTTCTGCAACCCAGGAGCACCCAGCAGAATGCCATAGTAGTAAAGCCCCAGTATATATATATTATATATATATATATATATATATATATATATATATATATATATATATATATATATATATATATATATATATATATATATATATATATATATATATATATATATATATATATATATATATATATATATATATATAAAAGAAGAAGAAAAATTTAACCAGCGTTTGGAATTCTGGAATTGTAACAGCGTTGACGATAGAGGATGCACAGAAGACTTCTCACTGAGCCACAATTCCTCCTCCAAAAAATGAAATGTAGCCCCAGTACGAGTTCCAAGTATACCTTTCTATGGATTATTTATTCTATATGATTCTCGAGTCTCCACAACGATATCAAGGCAGAGAACCTGAAAACTGATCTGTGATCCCATTTTTCTTTCAGATTGATATTTTTTTTACTTCTCGACCCATCGTTCGAAAAATAAAACCTATACAGAGAATATTTAAATAAATGAATATTAAAATTACAGGAGAATACAACAAGACCAAACGAATATAATTTACGAAGCAAACTCTATAAAATATAAAATCAAGAGACTTAAAATTGTTTAATGAATACAAAGGAGAGAATAAAATGAATTTAAATTTTATTAATAAATAATTGTGCATTGTTTTGGAAAACTTTGCACCGTGTTTAGTTACAAAATTTCACATTTTACTTGTTTAGTCACATTCAAATGGTTGTATTAGAGAATTTGGTGGAAAAGTGTATAAAAATAATAAAAACAAAAGGAAAAAAAGGTTAGAACACACTAAACTGTTTTACTATTTTTCTAAAATTTGTAAAACAAAATTTAATAATAATAATAATAATAATAATAATAGATAGATAATAATAATAATAATAATAATAATAATAATAATAATAATAATAATAATAATAATAATAATAATAATAATAATAATAATAATAATCAATAATAATAATAAAATAATAATAATAATTAAAATAATAATAATAATAATGTTCAAGACCATATGTCGTAAATCCCTACGGGATACCTTTTATACCAGAAGTTATCTAGAAGTTTCAATTAAAATTTTTATTACTTCACGGACGATTTTGATTTAAAATTATTTAAAAGACCTCTTCCGAAAATTTTGTTGCTTCACATATGATTTTGATTTAAAATTACTAAAAGACCTCTTTCGAAAATTTTGTTGCTCCACAGATGATTTTGATTTAAAATTACTAAAAGACCTCTTTCGAAAATTTTGTTGCTCCTCTTGATAGTTTAAATATTAATTTTGAATTCAACTTATTTTAATTCCAAATGTTAAATTCAATAAAATTTTAAATATTTTTTCGACTAATAAAATTTTTCAATTACTTCTAAATAATAATCTGGATTCTTGCATTCAACTATTCTTTTCTTTCTTCAGACGAAAATCTCAACACTTATATATATATATATATATATATATATATATATATATATATATATATATATATATATATATATATATATATATATATATATATATATATATATATATATATATATATATATATATATATATATATATATATATATATATATTATATATATATAATATATATATATATATATATATATATATATATATATATATATATATATATATATATATATATAATATATATATATATATATATATATATATATATATATATATATATATATATATATATATATATATATTATATATATATATATATATATATATATATATATATATATATATATATATATATATATATATATATATATATATATATATATATATATATATATATATATATATATATATATATATATATATATATATATATATATATATATATATATATATATATATATATATATATATATATATATATATATATATATATATATATATATATATATATATATATATATATATATATATATATAATATATATATATATATATATATATTATATATATATATATATATATATATATATATATATATATATATATATATATATATATATATATATATATATATATATATATATATATATATATATATATAGTATATATCTCGCGATGTTTGGCGATTCCTTCAATCAATAGAAGTTACGTACTGAATATTTTTCCTATGCAAAATGCAGGGTTGCCAGTTTT